>JARLTB010000017.1:13070000-13288745 GCA_030141615.1 Unio pictorum | reverse complement strand
TATTCTACGTCGTTTGGTAGTTTGGTAGTTTGATTCTGAAATTAACGATTGTGGCAGGATGTTGGAATTGGTAAAAAAAAACCTGAGTACTGATCGTCAAAACCAGACAATTTTAAAATTAAAACCTGGGTATTTAAGTTTGTCGACTTTATATACGAACCACCACTTCATTAGGCAAAGCTAACATATGACTTAGATCGGATCTTCAGTAGAATAAAATGGGTCAAAGGGTACAACCTAGTGATATTCCCCGCGAGGTATCAAATTATCATATTTGCCTTTTCTCCGCCATGGATGTGATCCATCAGAAAATAAATAGGCCTATTTCCCACTGTGTTGTAGGGGCCTATTAGAATATCTGTTGATATTAGATACGTCTTTAGAAGAACTAAACAATATTTGACAATGCTCCTTCACAATGTAGACTTCGCCCCGTCGCTTGAAAGCAAATACTCTTATGAAAGAGGCGAGCTTCTATTAGGTGACCGGAATGCTTAAACATTATTAAGTCTAAATGAAGAAAAGAGCTTGGTAATGTGATTTTTTATTTACTGTAGTTTTTCAGGCAGGCAAAAGATAAAACTGTTATTGAAAAGGTGTGTATTATGTCTCTCTGTTCCGAAGTGGTTTAAATTGTGTGACAAGTACGTGCCATGGGAGACCCCAGATGAGTCAACTAAAAAGATAGTTATCTCATCATTTAGAACACAATAGCTGGGGTTCAAAAGAATATAGAAGTGGAATGTAATAAAGATATCTTAATGAAGATATCAGCTATTATTTTGCTTTGGTGACAAGTAGTGACAAATGGTGTGAGATGATAGAAAATCTGAAATTTGAAATTGAATCTCTACCCGCCACCTCTCTCTCTCTCTCTCTCTCTCTCTCTCTCTCTCTCTCTCTCTCTCTCTCTCTCTCTCTCTCATACACACACAAGTACTAACTAGCCTGAGCGCCGTTGACTCTTAATGAGTCTTTTTCAAAGGCAAATACAAAACATTGACAAGACAAACGAATAAAACACAACAACCGTTGTTTAAAACACTTTACATGACGGTGATGTGTTGCAGATGCTGGGAAATATGCTATATTGAACTAGAAATCGACGAGCCATAACGACATAAGTTATTGTACGTAATTGTATGAATGGATAAATTATATCCCGGATATTTCATTGTTATAGTAGTAATTTAAGTTATTTGATGGCTAATAAGCAAATTTAGAGAATTATTGAAAAGAAAATGTGTCGGCTGCAAGCTATTTATTTTCTTTGTGAATGTCTAGATATTTTAGTTTAAACTGCTTGGTTTTAATGTTCTAAGGCGGCGTATCCAGAAAGATTCACTTTCTTTCCTGATTTCGGAACTCCAATTGGGGTTGTGTGCAATCGCAACATGTGTTCTATCAATGAAAGTGTGACCACGGGAGGAGAAGTGTTGTGCGACTGGGCTTCTGTACAGTTTCTTAATCATCCAATCTGATATTTGATGGTTGTTCCTTTTTGTGTAGCTTTCCAGTTTTCTCCAAAATATTGAATGATACAGATCTTACAAGTGATGAGAACAATTACATTATCTGTTTTGCACGTTTAGCTTGGACCATGCATGGTCAATTTGTCTCAAGTCACTGTGTTAGCAAATCTTCTGGTCTCTATCATATATTGACATGTCTTGCATATTTTATCTCCACATGGGTCAATATTGACTAGACTGGTCTTGGTTAGTGATTTGCGTTAACTTCGCCCTGACCCGGATGTTCTTGAAGATTTTTGATCTCCGGTTGGCTACTACGGGTTCGTTTGGGAGGATTAACTTCAGTGCGTCAGACGATTCCACAATTTGAAACGTGTTTTCCCATGATTTTATATGCTTTGGAGTTGTCTGGATGGTAGGTCAGGATAAATGGTATCCCTTCAGCATTTTCCTTCTCTCCATATTTTAGTATGTCATTGCCGTATGTTTCTTTCATCCATTGGTTTGCCTCCGCAATCAGGTTATTGTCGTAGCCACGGTAAATTAAATGTTGAGATAACTCGTCAGACCTTTCTAGGAATGTTTCATCGTCGGAATAAATTCTGCATATCCTCAGTGCCTACGTTTGTGAAATCCACGAAGGACTCTCCAGGCATTCTTCTTATTGCCGGGCACCATAGCCATAAAACGTTGGAAGCTGTTCTCTGTGCACGCGAGAAAGAGATTGTGCTGATAACCTTTATTCGCCTTTGCACACATCGGTTGCAGCAATTTGGAGTCTGGTGTGTGTGTGTGTGTGTGTGTGTGTGTGTGTGTGTGTGTGTGTGTGTGTGAGTGTGTATGTGTTTATCCCTATCCGATATCATTGAGAATTTAACAATAGGCGGAATGAACAAACTCTGCAATTCATGAAATATTATACATAATGCATCTATATATTATGTGGTTTCAAAACATAAATACCTTGTTTTCTTTAGGTAGTTTCAGTAAAAATACTGCAAACAAATGTATTGAACAGTTTTACAGGAAGATGGCAAAAAAACAAATTCTTGCATAAAACCCATGCGTGCGTATGCATCCAACAATGACCGCCATTTACAAGGCCTGTGCAACCTGAGCAATCATGCTGTATAAAGACCAGGCGTCAGAATGGCATGGGCCGTTTTACCCCCTAGAAACATATTGCCCCCCCCCCCCCCCGCCCACTGTACAGTTGTTTGCTTGTTTCTTCTTGTCATATCTATTTTTTTCTGACTAAATGAATGCCTAACATGATGTTTTCTATTTTAAAATATCACCCCCCCCCCTACACACACACAAAGACACACACACATTCGAAGAATTATCTACATGAAAATACCGACCAATTCCTGTGTATTCCTTGGCCAATTTGATTTAGCTGTTATGCAGGCATCGTGAAGGTGAGGGATGTCACGCTTAACTTGGCCTCGTAGTTCAAAAGAGGGTTTTCTAAAATTCGTATACTCACTTGCCATAAAAAAAACTCGTTACCAATCCTTTTTGTAATCGAAAACTTATTGAGTTTTCCGCAACATAAACTGGACCTTCCATGTTATACGATGCCTCGTAGGCAGGCATAGTCGAATGGATAAAATGCATTCTTCCGGATCTTAAATGGTACTCCACTGTACCGCAAAAAGATTTAATGGTTGCTTGTCAAATATTTGACATTACAATTATAGATCTACAGACTGAACATTTGGAACATATTCGCCATTTTTCATCGCATACTGGAATAAAAAATGGCGGATGTAAATAATGTACAAATGTAAGTTATGACTACTACTACTAATGCAACACAATTTTGATGGTGTATATTTAATGTTTCTTCTAATCTCATTATTACGCCTATTATCATTTGTTTTATCTGCCCTTCAAAGTAGACGTAAACGTAACTTTTAGTATACGTGCTTATTATTTGTTAATGTTACATAATCTACGACAGCGTGTCTACATCGTCTCCATTAAAACGTTACTTAAAAATAATGTCTTAGTCACCATACTGGTTTCTATGAATTCAGTTGTTCATCCTGTAGTACAATACTTTTAATGACAACTACCGTTTGCTTGGACGTTCTGGAGAAACGTCCCCTCTAAAGATTTCTTCTTGTCTCTGGTAGGTAACAGAAGTCTGATTATTTTTAACGTACAGTAAATTATATGTTATTGCATTGTAACCACTAATTTGACAATAAGTGAATACCATCTACTCAAAGCACTTTATTACTATAAACAACGAAATATACAAAATGGCGGAAATTTAGTAGAAACATTGAAACTTAACACCAGCTTCGACAAACTGTGAGCAGAAAGAACAGAAAATTGTTAAATTCTTATGAATTCTTTCATACGATTTTGGATATAACATAAAATCAATCAGTTCATCATACGAATTAATATTAAATGCATTTTTTTCAGTAATCTATAAAATACATGAAACTGAAGTTGTGCTTTGAAATGTCCCCGTGTTTGTTTGCTTCTTAAGCACCAGAGATAACATTGCATTATGCGACGTTTATACGCGTTGGAAAAGTACCTGTTTTTAATAATTCAGTATGGTTTCTTGTGTGTCAACATCTTTATTAAACGTATGGTACACTTTACATGGCACCCAAGCTGACAGAAGAGAGACGGCAGTGGCAGATAAAGGTGACCACCTTAGACTGCTCGGCGGAGCCCCTCCTGCTTTAAATTCACGAAGTAACTCTAAGGTACTTTCATAGCCCTTTTACAAAATGTATCATACCACTCTCCAGGCCTACTTCAAAAACAAAAGTTAAAAATAAATAGGTACTCTTGTTCTTTGTCAGTCATGTTTTGTGTTCAACCATAAAGTCAAATCCTAATATACGTGTGAGACCTTTATGTCGAAAATATGAGGGCAATCAATTATCCTAACTTCTAGAATATACGACTCTCAGAGATTGTTTTGGGTAAAAAGGGTACACACAGGTTTGAACGTGTGAGATCGTTGTCAATCGCAATAACTGGGCAGTAATCTATTAGTAAGATAATAATTCTGAAACGTTCTAGAAAACTGGCCATGACGGGATGGTAGGCTGTCATAAATAATAGGCAATGGTTTGCTTATGACCGTAACTTTTGTGTTCTTAGACACTTTTCAGCCATGTCCTTCACCAGGTTTATATACGAAAGATCTGATATCTGGAAAGACTGATAAAACAGATCAATAAAATTGCTACAGGCTTGTTATTATGAAAGGTCACCAATAGAAATTGATTTGATGACCCGTCAAGATAAAATTATATATGGTGATTTGATCTCCCATGGAGGTTTCATTTTATGCTGAACTTTCATACAAGCATGTACAATCGCATAAAATCATAAATCACGGATCATTTACTACATAGCTAAAGAAATATTTTTAAGGCGGACTGGCGTTAATTGCAAATGATAGATCAGATTGTCATCTCTAAGTGTAACGCCACTGCATTATATAGATTTTAAAAAAAAATTATGGTTCCTTTCTGAAACTTATCGACAATAAATGATGTGGCATATTTAAACTAAAATTGTTTGTTTGTTGTGAGAAAAACTAATTTGAGATTTTCAGGATCGTGAAATAGTGTTAAAATACGGAGAAATATGCTTGGACAGTTCACATTATTGACGCGTATATGTTGTTTTAAAGAGGGATACAATGCACACAATTGTAAACTTTGAGAAAAGATAAAATGGTTCAGTTCAAGCACATTTTTCGCTTGCAAAGATACTGGAAAGGTAATTGTCGAGCGATTCTTTAAAACGTCTTTTATTAGAATATCATGCATAATGATACAAATAAAGACATAAAACTTCTAAAATCTAATAATGTAAATTATTTAACGTGAGCTAATCGACATTGTACATTCGTGCGTAATATATCTTGAACAAACTCTTTTAGAGCACAGGGCGAAATAAAGTTTCATCTTTGTTGGCTCATTAGTGGTTCTAAATTGCCAGTCAGGCGAGGAATGAAGAAGGATAGCAAATTATCAATAAGACGAGGGATGGAGAAGGATAGCAAATTATCAATAAGACGAGGAAAGGAGAATGGTAGTAATTTATCAATAAGATGAGGAATGGAGAAGGATAGCAAATTATCAATACGACGAGGAATGGAGAAGGATAGCAAATTATCAATAAAACGAGGAATGGAGAAGGATAGCAAATTATCTATAAGACGAGGAATGGAGAAGAATAGCAAATTATCGAAAAGACGAGGAATGGAGAAGAATAGAAAATTATCAATAAAACGAGGAATGGAGAAGGATAGCAAATTTTCAATAAGACCAGGAATGGAGAAGGATAGCAAATTATCAATAAGACGAGGAAAGGAGAATGATAGCAAATTATCAATAAGACGAGGAATGGAGAAGGATAGCAAATTATCAATACGACGAGGAATGGAGAAGGGTAGCAAATTATCAATAAGACGAAGAATGGAGAAGGATAGCACATTATCGATAATTGAGGAATGGAGAATGATAGCAAATTATCAATAAGACGAGGAATGGATAAGAATAGCAAATTATCGAAAAGACGAGGAATGGAGAAGGATAGCAAATTATCAATAACAACGAGGAATGGAGAAGGATAACAAATTATCAATAAGGCGAGGAATGGAGAAGAATAGCAAATGTTCGATAAGGCGAGGAATGGAGAAGGGTAGCAAATTATCAATAAGACGAAGAATGGAGAATGATAGCAAATTATCAATAAGACGAGAAATGGAGAAGGATAGCAAATTATCAATACGACGAGGAAAAGAGAATGGTAGCAATTTATCAATAAGATGAGGAATGGAGAAGGATAGCAAATTATCAATACGACGAGGAGTGGAGAAAGATAGCAAATTATCAATAAAACGAGGAATGGAGAAGGATAGCAAATTATCGATAAGACGAGGAATGGAGAATGGTAGCAAATTATCAATAAGACGAGAAATGGAAAAGGGTAGCAAATTATCTACAAGACGAGGAATGGAGAAGGATAGCAAATTATTTACAAGACGAGGAATGGAGAAGAATAGCAAATTATCGAAAAGACGAGGAATGGAGAAGAATAGCAAATTATCAATAAGACGAGGAATGGAGAAGGATAGCAAATTATCAATAAAACGAGGAATGGAGAAGGACAGCAAATTATCAACATGATGAGGAATGAAGAAGGATAGCAAATTATCAATAAGACGAGGAATGGAGAAGGATAGCAAATTATCAATAAGACGAGGAATGGAGAAGGATAGCAAATTATCGATAAGACGAGGAATGGAGAAGAATAGCAAATTATCAATAAGACGAGGAATGGAGAAGGATAACAAATTATCAATAAAACGAGGAATGGAGAAGGATAGCAAATTATCGATAAGACGAGGAATGGAGAAGGATAGCAAATTATCGATAAGACGAGGAATGGAGAAGGATAGCAAATTATCGAAAAGACGAGGAATGGAGAAGAATTGCAAATTATCAATAAGACGAGGAAAGGAGAATGATAGCAAATTATCAATAAGACGAGGAATGGAGAAGGATAGCAAATTATCAATACGACGAGGAATGGAGAAGGGTAGCAAATTATCAATAAGACGAAGAATGGAGAAGGATAGCACATTATCGATAATTGAGGAATGGAGAATGATAGCAAATTATCAATAAGACGAGGAATGGATAAGAATAGCAAATTATCGAAAAGACGAGGAATGGAGAAGGATAGCAAATTATCAATAACAACGAGGAATGGAGAAGGATAACAAATTATCAATAAGGCGAGGAATGGAGAAGAATAGCAAATGTTCGATAAGGCGAGGAATGGAGAAGGGTAGCAAATTATCAATAAGACGAAGAATGGAGAATGATAGCAAATTATCAATAAGACGAGAAATGGAGAAGGATAGCAAATTATCAAAACGACGAGGAAAAGAGAATGGTAGCAATTTATCAATAAGATGAGGAATGGAGAAGGATAGCAAATTATCAATACGACGAGGAGTGGAGAAAGATAGCAAATTATCAATAAAACGAGGAATGGAGAAGGATAGCAAATTATCGATAAGACGAGGAATGGAGAATGGTAGCAAATTATCAATAAGACGAGAAATGGAAAAGGGTAGCAAATTATCTACAAGACGAGGAATGGAGAAGGATAGCAAATTATTTACAAGACGAGGAATGGAGAAGAATAGCAAATTATCGAAAAGACGAGGAATGGAGACGAATAGCAAATTATCAATAAGACGAGGAATGGAGAAGGATAGCAAATTATCAATAAAACGAGGAATGGAGAAGGACAGCAAATTATCAACATGATGAGGAATGAAGAAGGATAGCAAATTATCAATAAGACGAGGAATGGAGAAGGATAACAAATTATCAATAAGACGAGGAATGGAGAAGGATAGCAAATTATCGATAAGACGAGGAATGGAGAAGAATAGCAAATTATCAATAAGACGAGGAATGGAGAAGGATAACAAATTATCAATAAAACGAGGAATGGAGAAGGATAGCAAATTATCGATAAGACGAGGAATGGAGAAGGATAACAAATTATCGATAAGACGAGGAATGGAGAAGGATAGCAAATTATCGAAAAGACGAGGAATGGAGAAGAATTGCAAATTATCAATAAAACGAAGAATGGAGGATAGCAAATTATCAATAAGACGAGGAATGGATAAGGATAGCAAATTATCAGTACGACGAGGAATGGAGAAGGATAGGAAATTATCAGTAAGACGAGGAATGGAGAAGGATAGCAAATTATCAATAAGACCAGGAATGGAGAAGGATAGCAAATTATCAACAAGATGAGGAATGAAGAAGGATAGCAAATTATCAATAAGATGAGGAATGGATAAGGATAGCAAATTATCAGTACGACGAGGAATGGAGAAGGATAGGAAATTATCAGTAAGACGAGGAATGGAGAAGGATAGCAAATTATCAATAAGACCAGGAATGGAGAAGGATAGCAAATTATCAACAAGTTGAGGAATGAAGAAGGATAGCAAATTATCAAAAAGACGAGGAATGGAGAAGGATAGCAAATTATCAATAAGACGAGGAATGGAGAAGGATAGCAAATTATCGATAAGACGAGGAATGGAGAAGGATAGCAAATTATCGATAAGACGAGGAATGGAGAAGGATAGCAAATTATCGATAAGACGAGGAATGGAGAAAGATAGCAAATTATCAATAAGACGAGGGATGGAGAAGGATAGCAAATTATCAATAAGACGAGGAAAGGAGAATGGTAGTAATTTATCGATAAGACGAGGAATGGAGAAGGATAACAAATTAGCAATAAGACGAGGAATGGAGAAGGATAGCAAATTATCAATAAGACGAGGAAAGGAGAAGAATAGCAAATTTTCGATAAGACGAGGAATGGAGAAGGGTAGCAAATTATCAATAAGACGAAGAATGGAGAAGGATAGCAAATTATCGATAAGACGAGGAATGGAGAAGGATAGCAAATTATCGGTAAGACGAGGAATGGAGAAAGATAGCAAATAATCAATAAGACGAGGGATGGAGAAGGATAGCAAATTATCAATAAGACGAGGAAAGGAGAATGGTAGTAATTTATCAATAAGATGAGGAATGGAGAAGGATAGCAAATTATCAATACGACGAGGAATGGAGAAGGATAGCAAATTATCAATAAAACGAGGAATGGAGAAGGATAGCAAATTATCTATAAGACGAGGAATGGAGAAGAATAGCAAATTATCGAAAAGACGAGGAATGGAGAAGAATAGAAAATTATCAATAAAACGAGAAATGGAGAAGGATAGCAAATTTTCAATAAGACCAGGAATGGAGAAGGATAGCAAATTATCAATAAGACGAGGAAAGGAGAATGGTAGCAATTTATCAATAAGACGAGGAATGGAGAAGGATAGCAAATTATCAATAAAACGAGGAATGGAGAAGGATAGCAAATTATCAATAAGACGAGGAATGGAGAAGGATAGCAAATTATCAATAAGACGAGGAATGGTGAAGGATAGCAAATTATCAATAAAACGAGGAATGGAGAAGGATAGCAAATTATCTACAAGACGAGGAATGGAGAAGAATAGCAAATTATCGAAAAGACGAGGAATGGAGAAGAATAGAAAATTATCAATAAAACGAGGAATGGAGAAGAATAGCAAATTTTCAATAAGACCAGGAAAGGAGAAGGATAGCAAATTATCAATAAGACGAGGAAAGGAGAATGATAGCAAATTATCAATAAGACGAGGAATGGAGAAGGATAGCAAATTATCAATACGACGAGGAATGGAGAAGGGTAGCAAATTATCAATAAGACGAAGAATGGAGAAGGATTGCACATTATAGATAATTGAGGAATGGAGAATGATAGCAAATTATCAATAAGACGAGGAATGGATAAGGATAGCAAATTATCAATAAGACGAGGAAAGGAAAATGGTAGCAATTTATCAATAAGACGAGGAATGGAGAAGGATAGCAAATTATCAATAAAACGAGGAATGGAGAAGGATAGCAAATTATCAATAAGACGAGGAATGGAGAAGGATAGCAAATTATCAATACGACGAGGAATGGAGAAGGGTAGCAAATTATAAATAAGACGAAGAATGGAGAAGGATAGCACATTATCGATAATTGAGGAATGGAGAATGATAGCAAATTATCAATAAAACGAGGAATGGAGAAGGATAACAAATTATCAATAAGACGAGGAATGGAGAAGGATAGCAAATTATCAATAAGACGAGGAATGGAGAATGGTAGCAAATTATCAATGAGACGAGAAATGGAAAGCGGTAGCAAATTATCAATAAGACGAGGAAAGGAGAATGGTAGCAATTTATCAATAAGACGAGGGATGGAGAAGGATAGCAAATTATCAATAAAACGAGGAATGGAGAAGGATAGCAAATTATCAATAAGACTAGGATTGGAGAATGGTAGCAAATTAACAATGAGACGAGAAATGGAAAGGGGTAGCAAATTATCTACAAGACGAGGAATGGATAAGAATAGCAAATTATCGAAAAGACGAGGAATGGAGAAGGATAGCAAATTATCAATAACAACGAGGAATGGAGAAGGATAACAAATTATCAATAAGGCGAGGAATGGAGAAGAATAGCAAATGTTCGATAAGGCGAGGAATGGAGAAGGGTAGCAAATTATCAATAAGACGAAGAATGGAGAATGATAGCAAATTATCAATAAGACGAGAAATGGAGAAGGATAGCAAATTATCAATACGACGAGGAAAAGAGAATGGTAGCAATTTATCAATAAGATGAGGAATGGAGAAGGATAGCAAATTATCAATACGACGATGAGTGGAGAAAGATAGCAAATTATCAATAAAACGAGGAATGGAGAAGGATAGCAAATTATCGATAAGACGAGGAATGGAGAATGGTAGCAAATTATCAATAAGACGAGAAATGGAAAAGGGTAGCAAATTATCTACAAGACGAGGAATGGAGAAGGATAGCAAATTATTTACAAGACGAGGAATGGAGAAGAATAGCAAATTATCGAAAAGACGAGGAATGGAGAAGAATAGCAAATTATCAATAAGACGAGGAATGGAGAAGGATAGCAAATTATCAATAAAACGAGGAATGGAGAAGGATAGCAAATTATCAACAAGATGAGGAATGAAGAAGGATAGCAAATTATCAATAAGACGAGGAATGGAGAAGGATAGCAAATTATCAATAAGACGAGGAATGGAGAAGGATAGCAAATTATCGATAAGACGAGGAATGGAGAAGAATAGCAAATTATCAATAAGACGAGGAATGGAGAAGGATAACAAATTATCAATAAAACGAGGAATGGAGAAGGATAGCAAATTATCGATAAGACGAGGAATGGAGAATGATAGCAAATTATCGATAAGACGAGGAATGGAGAAGGATAGCAAATTATCGAAAAGACGAGGAATGGAGAAGAATTGCAAATTATCAATAAAACGAAGAATGGAGGATAGCAAATGATCAATAAGACGAGGAATGGAGAAGGATAGCAAATTATCAATAAGATGAGGAATGGATAAGGATAGCAAATTATCAGTACGACGAGGAATGGAGAAGGATAGCAAATTATCAGTAAGACGAGGAATGGAGAAGGATAGCAAATTATCAACAAGATGAGGAATGAAGAAGGATAGCAAATTATCAATAAGACGAGGAATGAAGGATAGCAAATTATCAATAAGACGAGGAATGGAGAAGGATAGCAAATTATCGATAAGACGAGGAATGGAGAAGAATAGCAAATTATCAATAAGACGAGGAATGGAGAAGGATAACAAATTATCAATAAAACGAGGAATGGAGAAGGATAGCAAATTATCGATAAGACGAGGAATGGAGAAGGATAGCAAATTATCAATAAGACGAGAAATGGAAAAGGATAGCAAATTATCGAAAAGACGAGGAATGGAGAAGAATAGCAAATTATCAATAAAACGAGGAATGGAGGATAGCAAATTATCAATAAGACGAGGAATGGAGAAGGATAGCAAATTATCAATAAGATGAGGAATGGAGAAGGATAGCAAATTATCAGTACGACGAGGAATGGAGAAGGATAGCAAATTATCAATAAGACGAGAAATGGAGAAGGATAGCAAATTATCAATAAGACGAGGAAAGGAGAATGGTAGCAATTTATAAATAAGACGAGGAATGGAGAAGGATAGCAAATTATCAATAAAACGAGGAATGGAGAAGGATAGCAAATTATCAATAAGACGAGGAATTGAGAAGGATAGCAAATTATCAATACGACGAGGAATGGAGAAGGGTAGCAAATTATCAATAAGACGAAGAATGGAGAAGGATAGCACATTATCGATAATTGAGGAATGGAGAATGATAGCAAATTATCAATACAACGAGGAATGGAGAAGGATAGCAAATCATCAATAAGACGAGGAATGGAGAAGGATAGCAAATTATCAATAAGACGAGGAATGGAGAATGGTAGCAAATTATCAATGAGACGAGAAATGGAAAGGGGTAGCAAATTATCAATAAGACGAGGAAAGGAGAATGGTAGCAATTTATCAATAAGACGAGGGATGGAGAAGGATAGCAAATTATCAATAAAACGAGGAATGGAGAAGGATAGCAAATTATCAATACGACGAGGAATGGAGAATGGTAGCAAATTATCAATGAGACGAGAAATGGAAAGGGGTAGCAAATTATCTACAAGACGAGGAATGGATAAGAATAGCAAATTATCGAAAAGACGAGGAATGGAGAAGGATAGCAAATTATCAATAACAACGAGGAATGGAGAAGGATAACAAATTATCAATAAGGCGAGGAATGGAGAAGAATAGCAAATGTTCGATAAGGCGAGGAATGGAGAAGGGTAGCAAATTATCAATAAGACGAAGAATGGAGAATGATAGCAAATTATCAATAAGACGAGAAATGGAGAAGGATAGCAAATTATCAATACGACGAGGAAAAGAGAATGGTAGCAATTTATCAATAAGATGAGGAATGGAGAAAGATAGCAAATTATCAATACGACGAGGAGTGGAGAAAGATAGCAAATTATCAATAAAACGAGGAATGGAGAAGGATAGCAAATTATCGATAAGACGAGGAATGGAGAATGGTAGCAAATTATCAATAAGACGAGAAATGGAAAAGGGTAGCAAATTATCTACAAGACGAGGAATGGAGAAGGATAGCAAATTATTTACAAGACGAGGAATGGAGAAGAATAGCAAATTATCGAAAAGACGAGGAATGGAGAAGAATAGCAAATTATCAATAAGACGAGGAATGGAGAAGGATAGCAAATTATCAATAAAACGAGGCATGGAGAAGGATAGCAAATTATCAATAAGATGAGGAATGGAGAAGGATAGCAAATTATCAGTACGACGAGGAATGGAGAAGGATAGCAAATTATCAATAAGACGAGAAATGGAGAAGGATAGCAAATTATCAATAAGACGAGGAAAGGAGAATGGTAGCAATTTATCAATAAGACGAGGAATGGAGAAGGATAGCAAATTATCAATAACAACGAGGAATGGAGAAGGATAACAAATTATCAATAAGGCGAGGAATGGAGAAGAATAGCAAATGTTCGATAAGGCGAGCAATGGAGAAGGGTAGCAAATTATCAATAAGACGAAGAATGGAGAATGATAGCAAATTATCAATAAGACGAGAAATGGAGAAGGATAGCAAATTATCAATACGACGAGGAAAAGAGAATGGTAGCAATTTATCAATAAGATGAGGAATGGAGAAGGATAGCAAATTATCAATACGACGAGGAGTGGAGAAAGATAGCAAATTATCAATAAAACGAGGAATGGAGAAGGATAGCAAATTATCGATAAGACGAGGAATGGAGAATGGTAGCAAATTATCAATAAGACGATAAATGGAAAAGGGTAGCAAATTATCTACAAGACGAGGAATGGAGAAGGATAGCAAATTATTTACAAGACGAGGAATGGAGAAGAATAGCAAATTATCGAAAAGACGAGGAATGGAGAAGAATAGCAAATTATCAATAAGACGAGGAATGGAGAAGGATAGCAAATTATCAATAAAACGAGGAATGGAGAAGGATAGCAAATTATCAACAAGATGAGGAATGAAGAAGGATAGCAAATTATCAATAAGACGAGGAATGGAGAAGGATAGCAAATTATCAATAAGACGAGGAATGGAGAAGGATAGCAAATTATCGATAAGACGAGGAATGGAGAAGAATAGCAAATTATCAATAAGACGAGGAATGGAGAAGGATAACAAATTATCAATAAAACGAGGAATGGAGAAGGATAGCAAATTATCGATAAGACGAGGAATGGAGAAGGATAGCAAATTATCGATAAGACGAGGAATGGAGAAGGATAGCAAATTATCGAAAAGACGAGGAATGGAGAAGAATTGCAAATTATCAATAAAACGAAGAATGGAGGATAGCAAATGATCAATAAGACGAGGAATGGAGAAGGATAGCAAATTATCAATAAGATGAGGAATGGATAAGGATAGCAAATTATCAGTACGACGAGGAATGGAGAAGGATAGCAAATTATCAGTAAGACGAGGAATGGAGAAGGATAGCAAATTATCAACAAGATGAGGAATGAAGAAGGATAGCAAATTATCAATAAGACGAGGAATGAAGGATAGCAAATTATCAATAAGACGAGGAATGGAGAAGGATAGCAAATTATCGATAAGACGAGGAATGGAGAAGAATAGCAAATTATCAATAAGACGAGGAATGGAGAAGGATAACAAATTATCAATAAAACGAGGAATGGAGAAGGATAGCAAATTATCGATAAGACGAGGAATGGAGAAGGATAGCAAATTATCAATAAGACGAGAAATGGAAAAGGATAGCAAATTATCGAAAAGACGAGGAATGGAGAAGAATAGTAAATTATCAATAAAACGAGGAATGGAGGATAGCAAATTATCAATAAGACGAGGAATGGAGAAGGATAGCAAATTATCAATAAGATGAGGAATGGAGAAGGATAGCAAATTATCAGTACGACGAGGAATGGAGAAGGATAGCAAATTATCAATAAGACGAGAAATGGAGAAGGATAGCAAATTATCAATAAGACGAGGAAAGGAGAATGGTAGCAATTTATCATAATTGAGGAATGGATAAGGATAGCAAATTATCAATACGACGAGGAGTGAAGAAAGATAGCAAATTATCAATGAAACGAGGAATGGAGAAGGATAGCAAATTATAGATAAGACGAGGAATGGAGAATGGTAGCAAATTATCAATAAGACGAGAAATGGAAAAGGGTAGCAAATTATCTACAAGACGAGGAATGGAGAAGGATAGCAAATTATTTACAAGACGAGGAATGGAGAAGAATAGCAAATTATCGAAAAGACGAGGAATGGAGAAGAATAGCAAATTATCAATATGACCAGGAATGGAGAAGGATAGCAAATTATCAACAAGATGAGGAATGAAGAAGGATAGCAAATTATCAATAAGACGAGGAATGGAGAAGGATAGCAAATTATCAATATGACCAGGAATGGAGAAGGATAGCAAATTATCAACAAGATGAGGAATGAAGAAGGATAGCAAATTATCAATAAGACGAGGAATGGAGAAGGATAGCAAATTATCAATAAGACGAGGAGTGGAGAAGGATAGCAAATTATCGATAAGACGAGGAATGGAGAAGAATAGCAAATTATCAATAAGACGAGGAATGGGGAAGGATAACAAATTATCAATAAAACGAGGAATGGAGAAGGATAGCAAATTATCGATAAGACGAGGAATGGAGAAGGATAGCGAATTATCAATAAGACGAGAAATGGAAAAGGATAGCAAATTATCGAAAAGACGAGGAATGGAGAAGAATAGCAAATTATCAATAAAACGAGCAATGGAGGATAGCAAATTATCAATAAGACGAGGAATGGAGAAGGATACCAAATTATCAATAAGATGAGGAATGGAGAAGGATAGCAAATTATCAGTACGACGAGGAATGGAGAAGGATAGCAAATTATCAATAAGACGAGAAATGGAGAAGGATAGCAAATTATCAATAAGACGAGGAAAGGAGAATGGTAGCAATTTATCAATAAGATGAGGAATGGAGAAGGATCGCAAATTATCAATACGACGAGGAATGGAGAAGGATAGCAAATTATCAATAAGATGAGGAATGGATAAGGATAGCAAATTATCAATACGACGAGGAATGGAGAAGGATAGCAAATTATCAATAAGACGAGGAATGGAGAAGGATAACACTGAAGTTCTAATTAGGCGAGGAACGGCAATTGGTGACTATTTGGTATTTTGTGGCACTGCCACAGAAATGTATTTTTCAGTACACATGCAATTAGAACAAAGTGTCTTACCAAGGACGCACTACGGGTTACAACCCAGGATGATCAGATATAAGACTCGAACCCTCACCATTTGTGCCGCGACTCCGGTAAGTTAGCAGAGAAATGTAGAAAGATAAAGAATCACCATTAAGGCGAGAAATGGAGAAGATTTTAAATTTTCACAGAGGCGAGGAACTAATGAAAAAAATTGTTTCATATTTTATTTCAGATGACTTTTTTCAATGTCTCTTTTACATTGAAGACAGCCTAGAAACTCTCACAAAGGGTTTGTTCAGTCGTTTCGTTTTCTTTTTCTGCTAACCAAATGAGAAAACCAATTGGTCTATTGAATCTAAAACATTGTGAAGTGCACCCATAAGAGTAACGAAACACAATGCAAAAAGATATGAACTGATTTCGTTTCCTTCTTTTCTTCATTCCTGTCGGAACGTTTTTGGCGCAACCAGAAAAGAAACATTTCACAACAAATGAAAAATACCTTTTGATTATTTATGGAAAAATAAGCTAATCAAATTGTTTAAATATTGTGAATGTTTCATACAAAAACAGAATCATCGATATTTCCAAGTCCCTGTACATCACGCTATTTAACAGGCAAATTCGTACTAACGTTTAATGGTGAAGCATCTAATGTCTATAAATCTTTAGATGAAATTAACTTGAACCTTCCATTGTTAGGGTTAAATATGAGACACAAAACTTTTGGCTTTTATTGGTGACTACTTTTTGTTACGACTCTCTATTCCTAAACTAAGTAACAGTAGGAAGCAAAACCAATATCTTTAGCAAAACTTAACAAATAATGTAATTCAGTAAAATCTATAACAAAACTTTCAGAGAGGAATGTACAGTATTTTGAATTACATTCAAAATAAATCCTAAAAAGTTATTTCACAAGTCAAAATATGAGTGTTCCGAATGAATCCCAGGTTTTGAATGTGTTGATGTATCAGTGGCCTTGAATCTGCTGAAGACATAATTGTCTTGCTGTATAAAAATCACACTGTCCAGGACTATTAATCCTTAATTAGTACTTTTAACCACACAATTATATGAGCACTTTTTAATTCCAATAAATAATTTAAATGATAATGCCCTTCACAGTAAATCGAAACACAGCATTACCTATTCTTACAGACTCCAAATAAAAGAAGAATATTAATAAAAATAGAAATAGAATAAATATTGATTACCATCCTTATATACATGTCCGCGACGCAATGTCGCAATAAATCACCACGTGATATGTGTCAGATGTGTTACAGTATATCACCGCCTGTCACATGTCGTAACACTTCAACCATCCAATCAGTAAATTACTTCAACCTGTACACATTTGCAATTTCTAAAATGTAAACACAAAAGAAATCATTTATAGCTCCTCATTATTTTAAATAGAATCTACACTCATGGACACAAATTAAACACATTGTATATATATATATATATATATATATATATATATATATATATATATATATATATATATATATATATATATATATATATATATTCTACAGAATAATGAAGAGCTCCGGCATTAAACGTCCCCTAGCTAAAAGCCAATGCTGACTTGTTGCATGTAAGTAAAAACGTAACTAGTATCTTCGTTTAAGGATAAATCAAATATCGGACTTAAAGGTCTTGACAAACTAGAAGCACATTTTAATAAGATTCTATACTTATATGCAGGAACATAAGTTTGTGGTTATACTCGAAGTTTAAAAAATCTTTTCCGATTTTTCCAGCAACGAATGTAGCATTAAACAGCAGCCATCCCTATGAAAACGGTATCCAACGATAACGAGATTGCACAATCAAATATTTGCGACACTTAATCATGATTACGAGGGTGTCGACAAGGATGATGATGATAACGATGACAACGACGATGATGATGTAACAGGCAAGGGGGTTGAAATAAAACATAGGGTTCTATACTTAAAGGTTGCTGCTACTACAACTAGCCATATACGACGTTACCACAACTAGCCATATACGACGTTACCACAACTAGCCATATACGACGTTACCACAACTAGCCATATACGACGTTACCACAACTAGCCATATACGACGTTACGCGAATTTTAGGCTATTGAATTGAGATTCCAAATTATGCCAGCAGTGACTATTCTAGGTACGTGGCTTTTCTAAGTCGCTTTTAAAGGATCGACCGTATCATGTCCTACCTCATAACGATCTTTAAAGAAGATATTATTGAGAACTTATATCAAATTACCTCAGTGAAATATTTCAGCTGGTATTGCTTATAATTTAATGAATTTGACTTAATGCGATCTCCATATCTATATAGAATAAACAACTATGACAGCTTGCCAAATCTCGTGGAATTCAATACTACGCAGACTATTCACCGTTTGTGTGGTGCTTCAGATGACACCCTCATTAAACTGACGGCTTATTATATATTTTCACAGTTCCTCTGTTAGTGAAACTTTAACACATTTTTAAAAATATAATTCCAAACTCTATACAATAATTGCATATTTTAATTATAGATAAATGTTTCGGCAAGGTAACTTTTCAGAATATGGGGAAGGAAATTTAGTGTCATGAAAAAAGTATTATTGTTTATGGTCTTTTTAAAGAAAATTGTCTACATTAGTCTTTCATGGTACAAAATTTAAAATTTGCTTCGTATATAAATGTTATTCATGGTAATAAAGGATTATTGAAGTGGCTGAAATGTCACGTATTTATTCAGCCTCTCTCATGTCGGGCACCTATGTAATCAGTATCGTAATGGTGGAGCGAACACTGACAGGCAGTGGCCAGGTGGAGATAAACATTTAGAACTTTCCACAGATAAGGTCAAGAGTAGGCGTGCTTGTAAGGCGGCACGATAATTAACTTTCATCTAATTCAATCTGACTAGCTCTGACAAAAACCAAAACCAAGGTTAATGTGGAAAGTTACGAATATACACGATAGAGAATGGAAAGTGTAATCACTTTGTTCTGATGAAATGAAGTGAAATTATATACGGGGAAAGAATGTTACAAGTTAGAGAAAGTTTAATTCGCTCGCTCAGGTGATTCACATCTGTGTCCGCTGGCCACGGCACCCATCAAATTGCTTTCATGCCCTAGCTTCCATAACCTTTCGATTATATAATCGTCCTCCAGAATTTTTTGGACATTATTTACCGAAAAACATTTGAACGAATTGTGCCGAAAAAATTTGAAAGAAAGCTGCAGGCTGAGATGTTTTCATTAAGAAAATCTGATAGGATTTAAAACGATCGAATTTCCAAATGGTCATATCAAATTTACTCTCATCAAGAATAAATATATGTAACTTGACCGCTCCGGTGGGCGTATGGTTAGAGCGTTCGTCTCGAATGCTGAAGGTCGCGGGTCGAACCCCGGCTGCGTCATACCAACGACTTTAATATATGTTACAAACAACTGTCTCAATAGGCGCTCAGCTCAGCATTAAGAGGTTAGTATTAAGACTGATTGGCTTGGTGTCAGGAAAATGTGTGTGCACTACATTTACGAATGATTTGACAGCCATATCGAATATCAAATACCAAGTTCACGTGATAGTTTAAGCCGGCGATGTGGGCTTAGATTTAACATTGGGCAATATGGGCTTAGATGTAACATTGAATTAATATATCTTCACTCTAGAAATCATTGCAGTTAGCTGTGCATCATTTCTTGCGGGATGAATTTATTATATTCACTTTTAGGTAAACATTCGTTGAAAATGGCTTAGTTTCATTTAGTTGTCTTAATTCTAATTTCAGAATTTCGTCTGAATACAGTGGCTTAGATTAGAAATAATGTTAACCGTGTTATTAACATATTCGATTCGAGATATTTTTAAGTACACTTCTACTTTAAAAGCTGTGTGGATCGTTTTATGGCAATGGCTTCTTATAGATGAAATTTCCTTTCTTTCACCTTAGATACGAGAGGCAGTCTTGTTTTTGTTCAGGGTTAACACAAATTAAGAAATGTGCTCTAAATAACCATATCTAAATGGCGAAACAAGAAAGTACGGAATTGAAAAAAAAGAAAAAAGAAAAAAAGAAACCTGAGTTGCTGCTTTGACCTGATTTGTCACAAAAGTGTAAATAAGCAATGCAACTATGACATCATATGTGTGTGGAATATATTTACATAAGATTTGAATGTATAGTTAATATCACATATGTATCTGAACGGCCAGCATTTCAACGTAGTAGGATCACATGAGACATTTATAAGACATTTATAGCTCACTTAAGTGGCAGGTGACGTTTTGCAACGTATGGGAGGTTTCAATAAACTAGGAACATTAAGGTACTCATTCAGGTTAAATCTCTCTCTCTCTCTCTCTCTCTCTCTCTCTCTCTCTCTCTATATATATATATATATATATATATATATATATATATATATATATATAACTGTATATCAATTCAGATAGATAGATAGATAGATAGATAGATAGATAGATAGATAGATAGATAGATAGATAGATAGATAGATAGATAGTAAGAAAGAGATGTAGATTGATATATTGAAAGATATATATATATATATATATATATATATATATATATATATATATATATATAGAGAGAGAGAGAGAGAGAGAGAGAGAGAGAGAGAGAGAGAGAGAGAGAGAGAGAGAGAGATTAATGTGCTCGGTAAACTTTCAAGACAATGATGCGGAACAACAGAGGCTCGGATGTTTCATTATGGAAACTTGATATGATTCAAGAACGACCTAATTGCCAAATGATCACATCAATTTCCTCTCATCAAGAACGAAATATTGTAACTGGACTTCGTGATCACGTCAATTTCCTCTTATCAAGAACGAAATATTGTAACTGGACTTCGCGAATTATCCCCGTGACGTGATTTGTTACAAAATGTGCAAATAATCTTTTTTCACGTCACTGACTCAACTTTGTAAGTCACAGTGTGTGGTTGTCTAACGATTGTGCGCTACAAAGGCGAGGGACATTTAAAAGACATCCATAGCTCTTAAAACTGAAAAATAAAAACGGCAAGTAGTATGATGTCACATATCAAATTACAATGAAACTTAAACTTACCTTGCAGTAATTGAGGCCACAGTAACTTAATGTATCATTGGACAAATCATGTTACATACAACTTAAAATGGAATCACCCTTGATCAATATTTGATTTGGGCACCTGTCTGATCAGTATTTAATGTAGGCACCTGTAAACTGACAGTTTAAGCTGGGCGAAATAGGGCTAGCTTTAATATTTTAATGAAAATATATCCAGGCCAAATTTAATTGAAGTCAACTATGCTAAATTTATTATGAATTTATTTATAGTTACATGCACACCAGGTTTTAAAAATGGCTGAGTTTCATTTTATTTGTCTTATTTCTAATTCCTGAAGTTTCCATGAATAGTAAGTCATACAGTGGCTAACATTAGCTACAAAGTTAACCTCTTTATAAGCATATCAGGATTCGAGATAATTGTGTGTTTACTTTGAGCTTCAAAGCTGTGAGGATCTTTACATGCCACGGTCTTCTTGCAGTTCAAATTTCCTTTATTTTCCTTAGATAAGAAGCCGCCTGGATGTTGTTCAGGGTTAACATAATCATGATACAATGTGCACATAACCACCGTTTCTAAATAGAGAAACAATAAGGCCCATTAAAAGAGAAAACTAAAATTCCCGAGTGGTCACGTTGACCTGATTTATCACAAGACTGTAAATAAACCAAGCAACTAGGATATCGTATGTTTGTGTGCATATATTTACATATATGTGTAGTGAATATCAAACACGTAACTGGTTGGCATTTCAACGTAAGAGGAATAATAAAACATTTACAGCTTCCATAAGTGGAAAATGACGAAAAGCAATGCATGGAAGGTTGCAATAACTTGGAACATTAAGGGAATAATGCAGAATCAAAGTTTGTAATACTCTATATATATAGACTATAGGCCTTGATCTTACACTTCTTTAAACACACGTGTTTAACATATTCCTTACTATAAGTCTTAAATATTTGTACAAGTACTAATACTATACGATAGTGTAATTTTGATCGCCAGTAGCTGAAATAACGTACAGACACATTCAGGAAGTATCAAATTTGAATATTTCGTATATGCGCATTCGACTGCAATATATGACATACCTTTGCCAGAAATAACGTTTATTGCCATAACCAATTTCTTTCCTCTTTAAATTGAATCGTTATACAAAGATGGCAAAGTACTGTTAATATAATAAATTGTTTAGTAATCGCCGCCAAGTTCCAGAATTCGAAACGCAAGAATGAAGCATATTGTGAATGCAATTCCGTTGCTACTCTCGTGGGCGTGACATGACACGAGAAGTGCTAATAAACCATACGTGTTTCACATCGTAACTGAGTGAACTATATTTTGGTGTTATTGTGGCAAATAACAAATATGTAAATGGATGTCTAAAGTAGTTAACCTTGCAGGTGAGGGACCAATACGAATATTTCACAGACCTCTAAGATGACATGTTATAAAGGTAGAGTGACATTAAGTTATATTGCACAGTACACAGATATTTCACTCTCGCATACTCGTTGGCGGTAAATGATGTTACCTTCACTCAGGTTTCGAAGATTAGCACCTGTATATACAATATTTGGTACATGTTAGAACGTCTTGAAAATAACTTAATTTGGGGCATGTGGATGTCCACGACGTCTTGAACATATCAATTTATGGTACTACATTTTCTTGACATGATTTTATTCTCTAAGAACAGTTTTTACCTAGATGGTGATCTTGCATCAACTTTAATTAGTGATATCAGCAAATTACCTACACTAGTAACAAAGTGAAGCAATACACTTAATAACCGGGATAGACTAAATTTGGTAACCAGGTCAAACACTATCATTAGTAACCAGGTTAGACAGTAACATCAGTAACCAGGTCTAACAGTATCATCATTAACCAGGCCAGACAAAAAGATTTGTAACAAGGTCAGAGACCAAGGTTAGTAACCAGGCCTAACAGTGATAACAGTAATCAGGTCACACGGTAGCATCAGTAACCAGGTCTAACAGTAACATCAGTAACCAGGTCTAACATTAGCAACAGTAACACGGTCAGACACAATATTATTAACAATGTCAGACACTAACATTAGTTACCGTGTCTATTATATGAATATCAGTAACCAGGTCTAACAGTAACAAGAGTAAACAGGTCAGACAAAAACATTTGTAACATGGTCGGGCTATACATTACTAACCAGGTCTAACAGTAACATCATTTAACTGGCCTAACAGTAACACTAATAACCAGATTTTACATTAAAATCATTAACCAGGTCGAACAGTAGCATCAGTAACCAGATCTAACAATAACATCAATAACAAGTTCAGACAAAAAAGATTAGTAACAAGGTCAGACGCTAAAATTAGTAGCCAGGTGTGACAGTAACATCAGTGACCAGTTCTAACAGTAAAATCAGTAACCAGTAATTCACAAAAATAATCCACTAATGGAATTGCAAGAGTCCTGATCAATAAATGTCATATTAGTTCCAGGTTCGAATCTTGACAATGTAATCCAATATGGACGACGATGTCACGTGATTTAATCAGTTCTTGTTTTTATATAATAATTCAAATGAAAATCTGTGAGCACATATTGTTTTCCAGATAAATAAAATAATTCCTCTTGCTCCAACGAATTGACACAATTTTCAATATAACTCAGAACACAACTATTAATTTAAAGCCCAGAGATATACTAAATTGTTCTATCCAAAACAGTAATTTAAATACCTGTTTTTACGTAAACAAGGGATCACGTGATTTTCCAGAAGGTCACAGAAAGAACGTACGATATAAAAAACACGTACGAATGGAATGACCCAGAAGAAAATCATCCACCTCTCACCCCCAAGAACTAAATATAAAAAGATGTCCTTGGATTTAGCCAATTATTTTAGAAGCTTGTTGACACTCTCTGAAGCAGGGTCAGAATTGAGGTCAACCTCCGTTGTTTACAAATAGAGTCTAGGTCAACCTGAATTTTCCAGAATAGATATCTCACAATTAACGAATTTTAAACCCAAAATGACAAATTTGGATCTGACATTTAAAAAAAAAATATTTAAATCAAAGATACGTAACACCTTCCCCCATAAAATAAAAAGAAAGGTTTGTATGATAAAACTTTCTTTTTATCACCAACCAATTTACATCTGAGATTTAAAAGAACTAGTATAAATTACACAGTATAATAAATTGTTATACACGGGAAAGAGCGTCTTCAATTATATTATCTAGAAATAGCCTCAACCTTTTAACTTGTCCATGTCCCACAAAAGGTCCTAAGAAAGTCACACTAGCATGGCAGAACTCACTTTTAGATAAATTAATTGTCAAACATGAATCAGTGAGTCTTGTCAAAGAATTTTCTAATTGTTGCTAGATGTTCTATCCAGGTGTCGTTGTAGATGATGACGTCACAATTTTCTAGACCAGAGATGATCATTTTTATGAGACGATGAAATGGACTTTCTTTATATTGGTAGAGTCCATCTGGAGTCACAAATGCCGAAATTTCCTTTGCTCTTTTCCTTAGTGGAATCTGCCAAAATCCTTTCAGAAGGTCAAATTTGGTGACATACTTGGCATTCCTTATTTTATCAATACAATCGTCAATTCTTGGTAATGGGAATGAATCTGTTTTTGTCACTCTGTTCACCTTCCTATAATCAGTGCACATACGGAAAGTTTTATCTGGTTTTGAAACAAGTATGCATGGTGAACTCCAATCACTTTTACTGGGCTCGATAAAATCATTCTCCAACAAATATTGAATTTCCTTTCATATGTATTCCTGTTTGAGTGGACTCATCCTGCATGGATGTTGTTTAACAGGTTTTGAATTTTCAATTTCAACGTCATGAAAATTTTTGTTTGTCCTTGTAAGAATATCTGGACATAAGTGCTCATATTCAAACAAAATCCATTTCAGTTCATTTCCCTCCTGCACTTGCAAATGTGAATGTTTCTGGTCTAGATTTTCCATAATTTCTAAATTGCAAAGATTCCATATTTCAATATCAGTCATCATTTCAAAATCAGTAGAATCTGATGATATTCCTTCACCAAGTGGGACAGGTACAACTAAATTACATGTTTAACATGGCTATCTCTTTCAATATACTGGTAATTCTATAATTTATTTAGATCCCAGGAGCACTAATACTATAATTTAACTAATTCATCTTCTTCTTAACTTTGTAAGGATCGTAATATCTAATCTGAAGAAAAGTAAGAAGAATAAACAAGAGTAACACAACTCCATTATCAGACTCAAACGTTCTCTCCTTTGTAGTTCTTTCAAACCATAGTTTCATTTTTAACTTGAATTGCTGAATGCCCAATTCATTCATAACTTGCTGGAAAATTCCAGACATGAAGTTTTAACCTTGATCAAACTGAATAGATTTGGGAAGGCCATGCTGAGTAAAAAAAAACTTTATTAAGCTTTTACTATTGTTTTATATTTTATATTCCTCAACGAAATAACCTCTGGAAACCTTGTTTACGCACACATAATGGTCAACAGGTATTGGTTACTTGACTTGGTCTTGGGTAAGGGATCTACACAATCTACCATAATTCTACTAAATGGTTCGTCAAAGGCAGGAATAGGTTGCAGATAGGCCTTAGGTATCGTCTGATTGGGTTTTCCTACCATTTGACAAGTATGACAAGATCTACAATATTTGACATCACTTTTGATTTTTGGCCAATATAAGTGAGTCAAGATCTTGTGATAAGTTTTATTAGTCTCTAACTGACCAGCCAAAGGAGTTTCATGGGCCAGATTAAGTATTTCCTGTCTGTAAGGTTTTGGAACTACTATGTGATAGTTCACCGACCACTCATCACCATCAGGTACCTCGGGAGGTCTCCATTTTCTCATAAGAATTCCATTTTTAATGACATAACAGACAGGAACTTCAGTGGCTTCAGTCACGCTTATGGCCATTTGAAACAGAAAGAAGATCTCAGGATCTTTTTTCCTGTTCGACGACAAGTGACTGTCGTTTATCACCCTGATTAGAATAAAGAGAATGAGTTGATAAAAGAGCATCACTGTGATCAATACCTTCTGATTGATCCAAACAAGGAGTAAAAGTGACCTCATCAAACACCTTACCTATACACGTGTCAGCTAAGGGAATACTTGCCCTCTTCAACTTCATTCTCAAGAGCTTTCTTTGCCATAGCTCTGGTAACTGCACAAGCTTGAACTATCTCAGGGAACTTTTTTTCAATTGGATCAACTTTCTGATCCAAATTAGGCTTGTCAGTTACAAGTGGATTAACCACAACCTTGTCTCCAGCTAAGTCGTTGCCTAGCAAAAAATGAATGCCCTCTACGGGTAAAACCGAGACTGTTCCGATTGTCACAGGTCCTGACACTAAGTCTGATGACAAATTTGCACAATGGAGAGGAACATTAACCAAGCCGCACTCTACTCTCTGAATAAGAACACTTTCATTAGAAGAAGACTTCTCAGAAAAAGGCAAAGTACCTGACAATAAAAGACTCTGAGAAGCTCCTGTATCCCTTACAATTTTAATAGGGGTGGGATTGGCTGAATCATCCAAGAGTGATATAGAACCTTCGATATGAATGGTTCATAATTCTCCATAATAAAATCAGACTGGGATTTATTAGACCCATCAAATGTATTGCTTTCAATACATGACTGTGACCTTGACCTCTTGGAAATAAGAGCATTTGGAATAGTTCTGTCTTGATTCTGATGCCTATTTTTCAATTTGTAGCAATCAGAAACAACGTGTCCTTTTCTCTTGCAATAGGTACACGTCGGAAGTGACAAGGATCTAGAATCAAACTTCTCTGAAGTCTGATTTTTGAAATCTGTGTTAGTTTGAGTTTCATAAGGGCTTGAATTAGGCGGAAAAACTTTTCTGCCAGAAAATTGTTGAGTAGAAGTCTTGTTAACAAAAGGAACTCTATGTGTCAAAAAATATTCGTCAGCTGCTCGAGCAGCATTCTCTAAAGTTTCAATCCTATGCTTATCAAGATAAGTTCTAACATCAATATGGACACAGTTTTTGAACTCTTCAATTAATATCATTTGCTTGAGATTTTGATAATCTTGTTCGACTTTCTTGACTAAGCACCATCTATCAAACAACTGCTCTTTTTCTCCAGCAAATTCGACATGATTTTGTCCAGCTTCTTTTCTGTAATTTCTAATGTTTTGCCTATAAGCTTCAGGGACTAACTCATAACTTGTTAAAATGCATTCTTTAACCACATCATAATCACTACTTTGCTGAATGGACAGTGCACAGTAAATATCACTAGCCCTACCAGTAAGTACACATTGCAATAAATGAGTCCAATGCTCCCTTGGCCACTTTAAATTTTCTGCAACTTTCTCAAAACGAATGAAGTATTTGTCTACTTCTTCTCTGAAAGGGGGCACTAATCTAATATTCCTTATTAAATCAAACTTTAAATTTGGATTTGAAGTATGACAGAGTTTTTCACCTGCCAGCTCTAATTCATTCATTTTTATTTGATATTCCCTTTCTTCCTTCTCTCTGTCATGATGTAATTGCTTTTCCCTCTCCCTTTCCTGAAATTCCAGTTTCTTCAACTCTAATTCCCTCTCTCTCTCCTCTTTTTCATATTGTAATTGTCTTTCTTCCTCCCTTTCTTGTCTCTCTCCTCTTTCTCTCTATCAATCCGCATCTGCTCTTTCTGTAATTCAATTTGTCTTTGTTTTTCTCTTTCATATTGTAATTGTGTCTCTTTCTCCTCTTTCTCTCTTTCAATCCGCATTTGCTCTCTTTGTATTTCAATTTGCCTTTCTTTCTCCTTTCTCTCTATCTTTTTCATGTTGTAATTGTCTTTCTTTTTCCTCTCTATCGATCCGAATCTGCTATTTTTGTAATTCCAGCTTCTTCACCTCTAACTCCATCTTGAATTTTAATTCTAATTCCTTTAGTTTAATGCCAGAGTCTGGCGTAGACTTACTGACCGAAATCAAAGCACTTTGTTCCAAAAATATCCTGTTCTACCAAATATTGAAACAAAATTGTTTTGATATCTTGCTTCGTTAAAGAAGCCTTGACTTCAGAAAGATCATATTTTCTGGCAAGTTGAATCAACTCATCTTTATGTTTGAAAAGATCTAATTGCTCCTGGGTAGGATTAGAAAGAAATATTTCTACTTTAGATGTCATTTTAATACAAGCCTGTCAGTCTCACTAAAGATTTAAAAATTTCAAAAACATGGGGAATTCAAATTTAAAACAAAAGTTTTCTGAAAAATTCTAGTCAAATTCCAATTTATCTCAAATCCCGAGACGAGATCCCAATTTATATGTTACGTGCTTAGGCTCGAACAAGCAGCAACAAAGAAAGAGTGAAAACTAACAAGCTTGTAAAACTTTAACATTGAATTTATTAAGTACAAATATTTTCATAAAATAAACTTACAGTTTTAGAGAATCAAGTCCAAAAATAATCCAATATAGAATTCACAAAAATAATCCACTAATGGAATTGCAAGAGTCCTGATAAATAAATGTCCAATATGGACGACGATGTCACGTGATTTAATCAGTTCTTGTTTTTATATAATAATTCAAATGAAAATCTGTGAGCACATATTGTTTTCCAGATAAATAAAATAATTCCTCTTGCTCCAACGAATTGACACAATTTTCAATATAACTCAAAACACAACTATTAATTTAAAGCCCAGAGATTATACTGAATTGATCTCTCCCAAACAATAATTTAAATACCTGTTTGTACGTATACAAGGGATCACGTGATTTTCCAGAATGTCACAGAAAGAACGTACGATCATAAAAACACGTACGAATGGAATGACCCAGAAGAAAAATCATTCACCTCTCACCCCCAAGAACTAAATATAAAAAGATGTCCTTTGATTTAGCCAATCGTTTTAGAAGCTTGTTGACATTCTTTGAAGCAGGGTCAGAATTGAGGTCAACCTCCGTTGTTTGCAAATAGAGTCTAAGTCAACCTGAATTTTCCAGAATAGATATCTCCCAAGTAATGACTTTTAAACCCAAAATGACAAATTTGGATCTGACATTTAAAAATAAATGATTTAAATCAATTATACGTAACACATGTCAAATACTTAAATTAGCAACAGGTCAGATCTAACATTATTTAAGTCTTGGAACATATGGCAGAGCAGGGTTTGCTATTCAAGAGGTATGGAACAAAATGCAAATCTTCTGATTGGAAAGAAGACCCAGTTTCCATCTCCCACAGAATCATTTGCACCTTAAATGTACTCTAAATATTATCTCGTGCCTATTCTCGTGAGAACTGCAAATAAAGCACGGACGTCTATTGAAGTCTTTGATTTGTATAACCCTTCACATGGATGTACAAACCCGGAAGAGATTAGTGCGTGGGACAAGAGCTAATAGTGAACAAACGCATTTTCTCTATAATACAGATTCATGATAATGTGACAATTTTCGTGCATGCTCTATCCGTCCATACTGAACAAGTGTGGATTGTATTAAGGTTATACTAATCCTAACATAAATCACGTGACTGAAAATGACCCGTTAGTGATAGGACTCCGATATTAATGTTTCTATCTGATAACAAAAAGGGATTGCTTTAGTAAGGTTAAACACATCCTTTCTTCTCAAGAAAGAGTTGTTTTTTTTCCCACTCATTGAGATCAATGTAGGGAATAAACTATTTACTGTGAGTATATATTTGGCCGTAAACAACTTTAAATGTTCTTGGATTTGTTTGAAGAAAAACAATACTAATTAGGTCCTTTATACTTGTTTACACACACACACACATACACACACACACACACACATATATATATATATATATATATATATATATATATATATATATATATATATATATATATATATATATATATATTAAAGTAAAATACAAAATAATTTCCTGGTTTAAACAAAAGTCGCTGCCAGCCCCCATCTCCGAAAATTTAATGGTCGATTTATTTCTCAGTCAATAATGCGAAGCATGTAATTCGAATAATAAAAAATGAATAACCATTCAGACGATCATTCCATCTGCATCTAATAGATTGCATAGGTTGTCTTTATTTAAATAGCATATTGCAGAAAATATATTACTGAAATAATAGTCTGGAGAAATTGTTTTATTTTATTACTTCTCATTCACACCCGATTTGAAGGTTTGGATTTTGTCTCTGCCTTCTGACGAGTAAGTCATATAGAGAGCTCCGAGATTCATTCAGACGGAAGACATGCGTATATCTGACTTTCTTCTAGTCTGGTTCCCTGCTTATAATGCTGCCTGCGTTGCACTCATTATATCATCATATCTGAAAGACAATGTTAGTACATTTAATGTCAAACACTGTATAATAAGTTTTAATTTTTTTCATCACTAATTTGATTTGCTTCCATAATGAATGTTGTTTTCAATATTTACTAAAAATAATTCCAAAACATAGAGTATACTTAATTTTCCGTATCAAAGTAATGGTGATATATATATTAATAATGCTAATTTTGTAGACAAATTGAGACTAATGTTTCATATATATTTTGTATTTTTCATCATTATTGAAGTATGACTTGAAATTAAACCGTATTTTCATTTCTTATACTGTCACAATCATTCATCCTAATATATATATATATATATATATATATATATATATATATATATATATATATATATATATATATATATATATATATATATATATATATATATATATATATATATATATATATATATCCTAACAGTTATATCTTAGGTTAACCAAAGGTGATGTTAAATTAAAATATAAAAACCAATAAAACACTCTGACATGTATGTTAAATAAATCATAACCTTGTATGATTAAATATGGACATCAGTAACTTTTGAGTTACTTTGATTTAAATGGAAATGTATCAAATATAACACTTGCATATGTCACTTTCTTAATTTATGTTTGTCATCTGTCATTGTCATGTTCTGATAACTGAATACATATAGTTACATGCAAATGTGATACATATTTCAATTTACACCCATACAAAACGAAAAAGAATTGAAAATGGCAGCATGTCTTAAGGTCGTTTTGTGTGTACAGTGTATCTAATCTCAAATGAGCTCATTAATATAAGTTCTGTAACATTCATATGTACCGATTCAAGAGAGTTCAATAATTTTACTAGGGTTACAAAGAACATAGACTTTGTACAGTATTATTAAGACACATTTACAAGCCTATAATGATGCATGTAGTTTTCATTAAAATTATTAAATATGCATCAACAAAATATGACTCAAACTTGGATTAGTGTTAATCAGTGAAGTATTTGTTAAGTATATGTCTCAGATACACATATGTGCAGTCCTTTTGAAGCAAAGAGGGTTTCTCCTTAAGATGTGCTATAGAAAGGACTGGTCAGATGGTCAGTAGCAGTGCCTCGACGACCACACTAGGCAAAGAGAATGATGATGATGATAATGATAGAAAAAAAAACTAAAAAGAGGGTTATGCAGCAATAATGAACATTTTCAAAGGACTTTTTCCAACATCAACACATTGCAACTAAATTGGATGACACAAAACACATTGTATGATCTTCAATATATTCTATCATTCAGGTAATAATGGTATCTTTAAACACACACACATACACACACACACACACACACACACACACACATCAAGAACAACTTCTAAACCAAAATTGCTTCAGATAAATTAAGGTAGATTGTATTGACATTAAAAACCACAATATTTTAATAACCCAGTATTTATTAGAAATAGTTCAGAAGACAGACTATATGAATAATAAATGGCGTCATACTAAGATTGCTTTGTTGACTCACAAAATTAATTTAATCACATTTACACTCATTGATAAACCTTTATAAACGTGGTTGTTTGCCAGTGTTATATTATCAAAGCTTTCTCATTTTCATCCTATTTGCAGATGGCTTACTTAGATCGGATGTGTAATCTCAATCGAGCTGTCATGAAATATAACCAAACAATTTTTGCTTCAAAGACACCAATTACTGGGCTTAGTCCCTTGATGCCTTGTACAACCTGAGAGAATCTAAAGACTTAGTTGTATGCATGGATCCAACCTGTCAATCAAATCCACAGATGTTGACCAATCGGATAATAGCATCCGTTGCTACGGTAACATCCGCCATGTTTTACCCACAAACAAACGTGTGGTGAGAATAATGCTGCATTACAGACTTTCTTGAGATATGGGTATATTCATAAAATGGCGCTTCGATATGGAAAAACTGTAATTGTTCAACTGATTCCTTTCTACCTTCAGTGCAAAGTCGTAGTACTAGAACCTCTCAATGCCATTATTAATCCGCTTTGGTCCACACGTGTCACTTAACAGTATCGTATGCATGAGTGAATTTTTGTATATCGTTGGACACCTAGAAAACATACTGGATAAAACTGTTCTTGAATTCCTTCTTGAGGCTGAAGGGAAAAACAACAGGTATGCTTAATTATCGACGAAGCCCACTGCATTATACAGTGGCAGGATGAATTTATACTTGTTTACAATGAGATTAAGAATCTTCGAGCTCGTTTCCCAGTTTGTACTATCTGTGATATCACAGCGACTGTTAATAAAGGCAGCATCAAGTATATCAAGAAAGAGTTTAAATTTTTCAGATGCAACATAAATAATTGTACACCGCTTCTAAGAAAGAAAAAAAACCATCAGTTTGCTGGTAAGAAGACGACCACAATATTCAAGTGACACAATACCAATTTCACCTTAGGACTGTGTTTTCAAACCACTGAGGACCTTAAAATAGAATGTGTCATGCGTTCCTGTCACAATAGTGTACACAAATCAGGACTTGTGTGGTGTGGTAAAGCTATTCAGCAAGCTAAGCTACTTCTATGTACTCAACTGTACAATGGAGAAAAAAAGGAAGAAACCTACACTGTTGTGCAATACCATTCTCCACAATATAGAAAAATAAATTAACATATTCTGTGCATGGAGATGGGCATCCAGCATGACTCATTCTATACACCTATCTAAGGTCTGCCCCCATTCCAAGTGCATTGTCACAAAAATGATTTTTATGTGATTGTTTTCACTTGAAATGACATCACATAATATATATATATATATATATATATATATATATATATATATATATATATATATATATATATATATATATATATATATATATATATATATATATTTACCGTGCTATATTGTGGAGAGTGATATTGCACACACCATAAAAGCAGTCTTTGCTATAGGCCTATTAGGTCTGACAATATATACAGTTTTATACCTGCATACGTATACTTTCTCAGGTGTAATAGTTGAGACCTGTTGGTCCTTATGAAAAGACCTGTGCACTAAACAGTGATAGAACATGAACTTCTTCATTGTGTTCTCAATTAATCTACCAGTTCAATTAGGTTTTGTTTTAGTAGTCTTGGAAGGAATGAAATATTTAATTCAGATACATATGTCTAAATATTTCTCTTCTCATTAAGTCTACTAAAATTCGATATGTTTTCCTTATAAATTTGAATAAGGCAAATGAAGCAGGAAACCCCATTGTTATATTTATTCCACCATATCCTGAACTTGTTATTTAGGATACGAGAAATTACTTGCCTTTCAAGCATCAATACAATACTAGGTTTTTCATATGTTTCATATAAAAAATGCATGGTACATCACATGTAAAGCCATACATTGTTTAGATTGTTCTACTTTAGTATACTCGTATTCTAGGGCAGACCATGGACTCTTTGTAGAATAAAGAAATACATATTTTCATTTCACTTCAGAGTATGTTCAAGAGGTTGAGTCGAGCAGGAAGGGATGATCTTAAAGCTGAAGCCATAATATTTAACAACAACAATGACTTACCTTCAAAACGTCTTGAGAAGGAAATGAAAGGATATGAAACACTTAAAACTGACTGCAGACGCCAATTTTTAAATAATTTGTTTGGCTGTCCATATGAGGCAGCTGAATTTATACGCTGTGACCTTTGTCAAAACGATGCACTTGGAAGTGCATTTTGTATGAAACAGATTGCAGGACAAAATTGAATAGATACCTTATGCATATGGCTTTTAATGAATATGTGAGAGCTGATATATCTGGTGAAACTGAATTTCACCTGAATGATGTTTTACTTCAACGCATAGCTGAAACATTTGATATTATACCTATGGACATAAATTAAATTGTTCGGTATGACAACATTGGTAGGTACATTACTGATTCACTGAATGCATCGCTTGTTACCTTTAGGAAATAAAACGTTATTCATACCAAACAAGTAAATGGTGGCTAGTAGTTAGATCATCTACCTTGTATGTGGTAGGTCGCGGGTTCAAACCTCGGCTTAATCATACCAAAGACTTAAAAATATGGTACTAACAGCTGCCTCACTAGCAGCTCAGCATTAAGAAGTTAAGTGTTAGTACTGGTAGCCTGGTATCGTAATGGTATGACTGAAAAATTGTTAATGCTTGGTTAAAAATGCAAAACACACACACACAAGTAAATGTATGGCCTGTTACCATTTTTGATTCAAATCCATTTTAATTTTCTATTTGCTTTAATCTTGCCTAAAGGACAAAATAAAGGTGGGCATGTGTGTAGGTGAAAGTGTAATTTAAAAAAAGACCATTGTCTCCCACCACGTCACCTCGAATTTGGGATTTGACTATAATAACAAATTATTCACCATTCTCAAATTACCTGAAACTTGTATTAGGAACAGGAGACTATGGTTATATGGAGACGAAAAAGGGACATATGTGACATTAAAAGCTTCAGGAACAATGCATGTCTTGCCTTTGCCGATGTTGGGAATACAACTAGAGAAATGTTGTACAAATTGCTTACTTAAACAAACAACCAATTCCCCATCATCTCACACATCTCACACATGCATGGGGGTGGGGGGTGGTGGAATTATTCAGACGTTATTGATTGATTATAATTGATTAGCAAGAGTGGTACTAGCGCATGCCTGCAGGTGTAATTACAAAAAGGAGCAATAACTTTGTGTGTGTGGTTTAATGTTTCACGTAGTTTTAAAAAGATTCAGTCATATCGCTAAGATGTCAGCATTGTGGCAGTTTATAGTGATGTATAGCACTGGGGCATAATGCCACATACATTTATCGTGTCCCACCCAGTCACATTATACTGACATCAAGCCAACAGTCCTAACGCTAACTCCTTAATGCTGATCGCCAAATGAGGCAGCTGCCAGAACCATTTTTATAAGTCTTAATCTGACTTCCCTGAGAGTCGAATCTGTGACCTTCTGCATCGGAGGCGGATGCTCTAACCGCTTCGGCCATCAGAACAGTTGGCAATAACTATTGCAAAATTTATAACAATGTTAATCCATGTTTGAATCATCGTAAGATGACTATGCATATAATATATACCATTTATCACATATTTCTGTCATTAATAATATCAATAATAATAATAATATTAATAATAATAATAATAATAATAATAACAACAACAACAACAACACTATTCAAAATAGCTAAGGTCAGCACTTCTTAATTTACTTAGGAATTGTGTTGCTGTTGTTTGTTGAATACCATTTTCAGCAGATGATATGCTTATACGTGGTCGCCAGTTTATCTGGTGAAGAAATAACCCTGGAAAACTCCGAAAAAAATCAACGAATCATGGGAAGCTATTGGCATACCCATAATAGCCGAGCCCAAGACCCGAGCCCACGTGGACAGAGGTGAGATGAAGGTGATCGGTAAAGGAGATGCCTTAGACCGCTCTGCCACCTGGGACCCAGGGCCGGTTCTTCCGCTAGACGAACTAGGCAATCGCCTAGGGCGCTGGGCTAATGGTTTATTTCAAGATGTGCGGGTGGGGGAGGGCGTGAGTGGAAGGAGGGCGCCAGATACCTGATCTCGCCTAGGGCACCAAAATGCCTTGCACTGGAGCTACTGGGACACCTACCAGTAATGAATACGTGCATATGCAACTCCAAGTGTAAAGATTGTTTACAACCAATACCTCTTGAACTCTCATCCATCTGGCACATATAGTGTGCCAAGGAGTTTTAAAAGCTTATTTTATACGTTATTTTTTTTTACAGCACTTTATGCTTTTCACCGTTGCCTAGATTTGAGATCTTTAGCAGTTGAAATCAGTCGAATATTTAAACACTTATCATCATGCAAATTAAATGTCAACATGCTTTTGTCATCACTATAATAATTTTATATTAATGATTGCCCAACAAATGTGTCAAACCTGCAAATAAAGAACTATTCGTCTGAATTTGATCTATCGATTTTCGCGAAGACATAGTTTGCTTGTACATGTGAAGCATCCGATAAATTGGACACATAACTTCTCGTAATTTACAATGTAAATGTGTGATGTATATATTTTTTTGTAAAAGTTTAAATGCATTCCTTATGCCACTAATATAACCACATGCATGACGGTGATATGCAATGCAGATGGGAAACCAAATGAGGTTTTAGCTATCTCCCCACCCCTGCAATGGATTGTTTAGGTTGTTGTTTGGCTTTTAAAGCAGGGAAATCCAAGACGAGATGACAAATGGCTACGGGAATATGCTCCAACATATTTAGGTAAAAGTTCTTATATTAATCAACTCGTAACCTCTAGTGCAAACATTGCTTAAAAGCAATGGTTTTAGCTCATATAATCTGATAATAACACGTTTTATGAGGTGCTAATTTGCATGCTCAGTACATCGTCTGTACTCGGTTATAAATCAAGCCGAACTGCAAAACCTTATACAATGATGTGCCGTCAGATCAGGATCTGTGTCGTACCTATTACTCCTAATAAACTGTATAGGCTCGCATCATGATAGGCCTCACCCATGTGTACACACCAGCAAGATATTTACGCACTTCAAACAATTGTATACACATTATACACGATGTCATATGGACAACGTTCTTTTGCATACCAGGGCCAAGCAACGTGGAATAAATTGCCCATTGAAATTAGACACAAAGACGCATTGATTCCTTTCAAGAGTGCTCTTAAAACTCACCTTTTTTGACTGCAAGAACAAACTTAAAGACCTAAAAATGTTTCCTGCCTTAAATAGTTTCAGCATTTATTGTTTTCCAATTTCATGGTGTTGTTTTTGTTTTTTGAATTCGTATCATTAAACGACGTTGTAAAGCAGTAGAGCTTCTAAGGATTAGACGTTATACAAAGTCCTCATTATTATTATTATTATTATTATTATTATTATTATTATTATTATTATACGACGGCAAATCTGGTCAATGCAGTTTGCAGTTAGACTCGACTTATAAGCGAATTTATATCGTAGTGACTTTAACCTGTAAACGTTTGTCGATCTTAGGTTGGGCATGTACGGATATGGTAAGTGTCACGTTTTGCCCGACCCAGAATAGTATAGAAATATGTATAATCAAAGTAATTCGGACAAGCTATTGTTTAATCTTAAACATGACCGCAGGCTAGCACTATCCCTTACGCAAGTTTGCCGTGGCTAGGGTGGGAAGCCCGACCAAGGCCGTCAGAAGCGCAATTATCACCTTGGTGTGGAAGCCCTTATGCAGATCAAAGAGGTTGCCCGAAGGAGTTAACGTGCCTTATCTTATTGTTCCGCAGACTGACAGCCAGATTGAATTGGTCGCTTAGTCGATTGGACAGGGCCATCGCGCTACCCAATCAGAATCGAGATAGGGATGGGACCCTAATTTGGGCTAAGTATGTTATCCTTAAACCTGCCAGCAAGATTTAGTTCGCTATATTTCGCTAGAGAGGTTGTCAGAAGATAGCAACTCCGATCGGCCATGCGTTATTGGCGGGGGAAAAACCTTAGGACAGGATACTAAATGCAGCTTCTAAAGGAAGCTTCGAGGGACAGACCAGTGATAGTGGTATCATATATATAGAGACGGAAGAATATGTAGCCAAATACCACACAATCATGTGTAACCAAATACCATACAATCATGTGTAACCAAATACCATACAATCATGTGTAACCAAATACCATACAATCATGTGCGCTTAAAGCGAGGAATTCGAATGAGACATGCTGAATGATTATGTCAATTTTTGCTAGAACCTATATTTTCAAAACAATCACTAATAGTTTCTAATGTCAATCCTATTTATTGAAGCAAAGAATAAAATGTGTGTTGCAATTTTAGACAAACATGTACACTTCAAAAGAAAAGGATGATGTTGCAGTAATGTTGGTCAAGGTGTGTGTGTGTGTGTGTGTGTGTGTGTGTGTGTGTGTGTGTGTGTGTGTGTGTGTGTGTGTCTGATCGGATTTTTAACGTAGCTTGAATTAAGTTTTAGTCATATTTCTATGATGTCTGCAGTGTGGCAGTTATAGTGATTTCTAGCACTGGAGAATCATGCCGCAAACATGTGGCGTGGTGTCCCACCCAGTCACATTATCTTGACACCAGGCTGACCAGTCCTAACACTGACCGCAGCTGATAGTACCGTTTTGTTCAATCTTTGGTATGACTCGGAATATGCATTCAAAAGATCTGTCTGCTCATTTTTTCTCATCTGTGTTAACCAATTATTGACCACCAAACCCGTATGTATTTTAAATTTTACTCACCCATTTCTAGACTGGTTTTTTACTCACCCATTTCTAGACTGGTTTTTTACTCACCCATTTCTAGACTGGTCTTTTACTCACCCATTTCTAGACTGGTTTTTTACTCACCCATTTCTAGACTGGTTTTTTACTCACCCATTTCTAGACTGGTTTTTTACTCACCCATTTCTAGACTGGTTTTTTAATGTTTACGCATCATAGTATAGAGATTCCTTCACTGAAATTTCAAAAGGACAGCTTAGGCCCTGCAATTAAATGTGAAATAGACAAATCACGTTTATCGAGTTACGTACACCATTTCCATTTTGTTGATAGCCATAACAATGCGGGACAATTCATACACACTTCATCCGCTAATACGATGTACGATTTAGCTTTTTATTTCTCTCATGTACTGTATATGTTCTAAGAAAGTTAAAGACAGCGAAGCACTACACACACTCTGGTCCTCAATATACAAATCGCTAAACACACCTGGTCTCAACTATCCACACGCTGATTGGTACTACACACTCTCTGGTATCCACTATACACCCTGATTTACACAACAATAAACCATGTTTCCACTATGCCTCTGATCTCCACTATTCTCACCTTGTCTCATCGACATACACTCTGATCTGTACTATATACACACACCCTGGTCTCCATCAATCACACTGATCTCCACTACTGAACACCCTGGTCACAAAAACACACATCCTGGTTGCCACTACCCACATTGCTAAACACACCCTGGTCTCTCTACACACATTGCTAAACACACCCTGGTCTCTCTACACACATTGCTAAACACACTCTGGTCTCTCTACACACATTGCTAAACACACTCTGGTCTCTCTACACACATTGCTAAACACACCCTGGTCTCTCTACACACATTGCTAAACACACCCTGGTCTCTCTACACACATTGCTAAACACACCCTGGTCTCTCTACACACAAAGTGAGCTCCAATGCACACGGTCTGATTTCCACTACACTAAAAATCGTTTCCATTATAATTCTGATCTCGATTAATTCACACCTTTATTTTATTTACATACACCGTGGTCTTCATTTCACACGCACAGATCGCCACTACAAAACACCCTGGTCACAAATACACATATTCTGGTGGCCACTACGCACATTACTAAGCACACCCAGGATTCAACAATACACAGCGATCTCTAATACACACGGCCTAATTTCCACTGCACTCAACCTCGTTTCCACTATAATTCTGATCTCCTCTAATTCTCACCTTTATCTCATTTATACACAGCTTGATCTCCATTACGCATATACTGATCTCCACTACAGTTACCATGGACTCTACTACACACATCCCAATCTTCACAACACACACACACTGGTCTCCAAGACGTCCATTAAATATAATCAACAACGTTTCCATAATGACTTTTTCATTTGGTAGTTGGATATGAAAGACTTCAAGCTTTATTCCGTACATGAAATGTTTCTATCATAATACACACAAAGTTGCCACTGTTTTGAATTGCCAGATGTAAATTGTAAACGTAAACAGTTTTTTGAAAAAGAAAAAGAAAACATATTAGGGATTTATTTATGTTTATTATCGATATTTTTATCGATATTTATTATCGAAATTGGGGGCCCCGAGTGGCCGAGTGGTCTAAAGCGCTGTCCGTTACGGACCACTGCCTTCTCACCTCTGTCTGCGTGTGTTCGAGTCTAAGATTCGGCAAATGTAGTTATGTGAGAAAGCTTGCCAGTAGCTTCTCGTGGGTCGGTGGTTCTTTCCGGGCTTTGTCCGGTTTCTTCCTCCACCATTAATACTGGCCGCCATGTATAGCCTATATTGTGCTGAAAAATGGCGTTAAACCATTAAAAAAAAAAAAAAAAATTATCGAAATTTATTATCGATATTTATTATCGATATTTTTTCATGGGTTAAGTTGTTAGCAGGTTTAGGTTTAATTTTATTTGAGACTCTGTTTGTTATGCTTCAAAATCACAATATAGCTTATTTCAAGTTTACTTTATTTATCCAACTCCAACAACTCCACTGAATTACCATATTGAACAGTACACACCAAACAGTGCTATATAGACCAATCAACGCAAAGCACTGCTATATGGGCTGATAAGTTTTTTCCAAAACCATCCATATGGTCTAGTGAACACCAATATAGACTACGTACCAAAGGAAACCAAGCAGCACTATCTGGATGAATGAACACCGATCAGTATTATATAGAGCAATAAACACCAAGCAGTATTATATAAACCAATAAACACAGGGCATTATTACATAGACCAATACACACCAATCAGTATTATATAAACCAATAAACACCAAGCAGAATTTTATAGACCAATAAGCACCAAGCAGTATTATATAGACCAATAAACATCAATCAGTATTACATAGACCAATAAACACCAAGCAGTATTTTATAGACCAATAAAGACCAAGCAGTTATATGTAACAAAATAAACACCAATCAGTATTATATCGACCAATATATACCAAGCAATATTTTATCGACCAATATACACCAATCATTATTATCTCGACCAATATACACCAAACAGTATTATATAGATCGATAAACACCAAGCAGTTATATATAGACCGATAAACACCAAGCAGTATTTTATGGACCAATAAACACCAAGTAGTATTATATAGACCAATAAGCACCAAGCAGTATTATATAGACCAATAAACACCAAGCAGTAGTTTATATAGACCAATAAACACCAAGCAGTATTATATAGACCAATAAACACCAAACAGTATTATATAGACCGATAAACAAAAAGCAGTATTATATAGACCGATAAACACTAAACAGTATTATATAGACCAATAAAAAACCGAGCAATTTCATTGGTCTTCATTGCATAATACAAATATCATTAGCATGGTCCTTTCCCATTAGAAAATGTTTTGTATTATAATCAATTAAATGTTTTTTTTTTGTAAAGGTTTCTTTACTGATGCTCAAGTGTGTGCAGTTTGTAACAATTTACTCTGCTTACTATTACTGTTGTAATTTGAAAATGGGTTTAAAAACGTGTTTTGTTAATTTTACAATTCAATGACAACGTCTAATATGTGAAAATACTTTAATTTTTCAGGTCTAATCTGCATTAATTGGGTGTAAAAGTATGTATTTGATGTGGGTTTTTAAAGGAATGTGAGGAAATGAGGAAAGATAGTTAAATGCCTGCACACTTTGGGAACCAAAAGTGTCGGGTGTTTTGTAAATAATAAAAAAAAGAACAGAAAGAAATACAACAGGTTTATCACACGTTCTAGACATTTCCGATACCATAATGTCTGTATTGGAGTGTGGGCAACACATATTCAAGATAGTAAAGATAGTATACATCTAAATGGAGTAAACGGAACACGATTCGATTTGATAAGCACTGAACCACGTGGTGGGGTCATTCTTTAGTGCCTTGCGCAAGGAGTCCGAAGGACAGAAGTCATATCTACGGATCTTTTTTTTTTACACAGATAGCGAATTTTTCGCCAAGGTAGCATATTTGCGCCGGAAATGGCACGTTTACAGATTTTACCCACGTTTAATCCGATTTCTTTAATTTTACAGACTTCCTGTTAGTGACACTGAATGTTTAAAACCTGATCAAGTTACAACGACTGATGGATGTCTAACCATTAATTAATTACATGACATAGAGCAGTATGCTTCATAACGAAAATGTTTTGCTAAACGTGCGCGGACTGGTGTTCTCGGAAAAAAGGTTTTGAAATTACATTCACCATACCACTATTAAAACTTGTTCAATCTTTTTTTATTTATCTAAATCGGTTTCTTTCTTCTACAGCTATAACATATATTTTTCTAAAGGCGTTAAACGCATATATCGTGAAAACAATGATTGAATGGCCCAATACAAAATGCCCATTTCATTGGTACAAACATTTTCATTGAATGCCTTTTTAAGAATCACTTTGCGATATCTTTAAAGGTACAAAAGGAATGATAGATAGAACTTAACAACTTGCATTTTATCATATTAATACAAAGAGATCGCGTATGGAAGTATAATGGAAATCTCCAGAAGATATCAAATTTTGTTAAACCTGCCGCCAAATATGCCAAAGGTCAAATTTTCAGGAGGAAAGAATGAATTTAATGAAATGGCACAACTGTATTAACAATTTCATTCACAAACGTTATAATGGATGTCCTAAATAGTTTGTAATTAGCATCTTCACTAATATCATTCTAAAGTATTTCCATTGGGATCCCTGTTTAGATCTCAGTGAATGATAATTATAGCGCAAAGTGCTTTTATCTATATAATAACGCAGGTGAGGTGACATAAAATGTGTCCATTTCACACGGGTGGACCACGCCTCATACAAATTTGGTCACATCCTTTAATGCAAAGGTGACTGAGTCAAAAGTATAACTTCATGGGTGGCATGGGGCTTTGACTGATTACTCCAGAAGCGTGAATATTGAGTGCAAATTGTACGAATAAAAGTGACGGACACGAGGCATGCCTAATATATTTGTTGTGTAGTAGAATGATTTTTAAACAAGGAATAAGCAACGAGACAGACTGTTTTTTTATATAGATAATTTCAATAACAATTTAATAGCTATTACACACCACACCTCTTCTATAATGAATTGCTACAATTATTGAGGCAATCAGTTATTTCTTCATAATTCTAGAGTCCCAAATAAATTCATTAATATGTATATTCTGATTTGCGTTGGACTTCTATCTAATGCAATATATTGCATACAGAAATATTGGGAAATGATGATAATATAAAGGTATTTGTAACTTGCATAATACGGAGGTACTTTAAATAGGCGGAAGTACGTAGTGACCCCATTTTTTTAGCATGGTGACTTAATTGTATTAGCACGGTGACCTAATTTTTTTAGTAATTAAGCATCTTATATGCATTCATAGTTGGTCGTTTTATGCATATACATGAATTAGAAAAAAAACGCGTATTATATGAAGAATTCAACGCACAAAAATAAATTTTTGATCCATAAGAGTGAAACACATCAGCCATAGACAAATTGTATTCTTAAATATGCACAAGCTATACAAATTAATTTTGTCACAAGAATGAATTACCTTTAGCTGATTACAAACTTTCTTTGAATGCAAATAAAACTGTATTCCACTACTTTCACTCTAACGAGCTTACTTCAAATTGCATGTACTGCAACAGTGTGGATTCCAAACATGTTGGAGGTTCGGTTCTTTCAATATCATTTGACCCTTCCAATCTTTTGACAGTTCCAATCTTATCAGCCAATGACACCATAAAAGGATTTATGTCTGTATCTATACGAATCATGAAATGAAACATTTCTAAGCCATTTTTATACTAAGCAGACCGTGAGCTGTTTATTTAACTATAATGATATACACTTTATGGCTCATTGTTGGGTGATTTCTAAGAAATAAAATATAATATTTTATCCCCGGAAGGCATCTGGTTCTAAATTTCACCACTCGGAACAGTTTAAAAAATATCTGACAATTAAAAAGAAATGAGTTTACCATACATTTTGATTACAACGTCTGCATGTCAAAAATAAAGATTTTGAAAGGTCACTAGCACCATAATTTCTTATGCTTGCAATTAAATGTAACTATTTCAAGAAATAAAATACAATCTGTCCGGAAGTGTTATTTTATAAATTGTTTTGAATTTAGTATTTTGATTTATGTTAGTTGTGGTGCATATACACTTATAGCTTATCTATTTTATTTCATATTTAATTAATAACGATCAATTAAGGAACTTTTCATGGATCTTAATTAGTACATTGAGTTGTGGATCTCAGCCTCTGCATCCCCTAGCGACGCCACTATCCTTATGAAAAAGCAACTAAAGAATTGTAGTTTAACTTAACAATCATAAGTTACAACTTTGAAAGTGATTTATCACATACCAAATTACTATCTTTTAATTGTTGTACTATCTGATTCTTTTTCATCACCGTTTATCGTCGTTTAGGACATGTATCGAAGAAGGAATGCTAATGATTAACCATAACATATTGATATTGAGTAAATGAAAGTGGTTTACAGAATTAATGTTAAATTTAATAGCCATGTCAATTAGTTTAATCAATTAGCCATGTCTAAAAGCGTTGACCATCGGTGAACATCGTCTACTTGATGTAGTTATTCAAACGCGAACAAATCCTCATAATTTCACGTTGTCGTCCGCATGAAGTGTGCATAACGTACACCATTTCATACTCAGTATGTACACAATATCAGTTATATCTTTTGACTGGGTATGCCAAATCACTTATGGAAGTAGAGCATCAGCATATAAACTGCTCTCGAATACCGTTGGAGCCACCAATAAGGCGTCGAATCCAGTCACTCTTCCCGTCATGACCTCATTAAGGCTAGTTCGTTTGAAGACTAGTTCAGTCATAGACTTTTTTATTCACTCGTTTTAGATATGCAGTTGAAATGTTGAATGCAGAACATATTAACAATAGGGCAAAAATGCGGGGAAGAAAAATAAAACGAACGTTCAATTTTCTTTCTAACAAATGCTGTAAATAACTCGTCTGCACTTCTTATAATTGTATTTTTCAGAAACGTACGTCTTTGTGTTAGGCTGTTGTGCCGTATCGCTATTTCAACGTAATGGTCCATGTATCTCAGCTATTTATCTTGAAAAGAAAGGATAAGCAAATTCCAGACTGATTTTCACCTTTTGGTATTACTTTGTACAGTAGTTGTCTCTTTTAAACACTGCGTGTCTATAATTGTAATATTAGGCCATTAATAGTTCAATCAATCAGACACAAGGTCTTTATATCAACTTATTCATAGAAAGATGCGCTTTAATATTTGACAGAGCTTTATCTCTAGAGAACCATGGTAATAGATAAATTGCTTTTACATATTTTTGTCTTCAGACTTAATTTTATTTACAAAAAACATATTAGAAATGGTATTTAAGATATTCGTATCATGGTATTGAGAAATTTAATGATTATATTATTTAGGAGTTAAAGGAAAATTAACGATAAAATACAACGAAAATAAAATACAACGAAAAAAAAATACAACGAAAATAAAATACAACGAGAAAAAAATACAACGAAGCAGAATGCTTTCGCTACCAGAAAAATGGCTCTGGCTTATATGGCAAACTCGCTGATAACAGGTGTATTTTGCGTGGAGATTTTTCACACCTTTCTATACAATCAAGCAACATAGTATATATCTTTAAGTAAGGTAAATTACTATTTGTTTAAACATGCGTACATAAAAAAAAATCACGCGTCTTCCAAACCATTCGACTGGATTGCAACGAGTCAGACACTAGTACACTGTGCAAGTGAAAATAATAAAATGAGATCTTCGGCTATAGTCCAACACTCCACTGTGTTCCGTTACCACGAATATTTATTTTATTTTAACCCGTGTTTTTGGGAGCCTGTATATTGGGTTCGTTGTCTGACACAATTTCAAAACGTTTCAACTCTGTTACTGCTTTATTGTTTGAATGTGTAAATATAATAATTTATCTCACTGAAGGATGATCACGGTATGATTTATTATGCTTGCTGTTTTGACTGGTACGAATAGGAGAAAGTGAAATATCCGGTAGTGCGCGTTTTATATAGAGACGTATAACTTGCATTCAAGATAACAGCAGGTCAATTTTAGTTGAATAACATTATGCAACATAAGCCTGTATAAATTTGACTTGATGTATTTTCCTAATACACACCAATATATTGCTTTACAGTCTAAACGTAGCTTTGCAGAGACATCCATAGTTGTCATTGAAATTGTATACGCTCTATAGGAACATGTATTTCCTACTTCATCATTGTATGTATCGTTATTATAACAAGTTACTGTAGAGAGATTTATAAACCAAATTTACTGTTTCTCTCAACCCACCCACTCATTTTCAGCTCTAGTTCCATTACATGAAGTTCATATTTACCGTATGCCATCAGACTAGATGATGACAGCTTTCAGAAGCTTCTAAATATTATAATAATAAAGAGAAATGATAAACACATTAAAAGTATACGCCACTGTATACCTTTCTCTTTTCAGCACGATCAATATATGATTTTCATTTACCTTCTAGCTGGCTTACTCTTCATTTCCGATTCCTACCCGTCAGTACCGAGGCCTCGCCATGTCAATTGACTGCGTAGATCCAGAAAACAAATACAACATCTCCTTAACGTAAATTCATTCAATAAGATCTTGTAAGGAAGAAATGTTTACAATTATTTCCACTTGTGTCAGGTTTGCTGTTTGATTTTGACCATAGTATTAAGTCATGTTGATTGGTATTAACAACCGTATTAACTTTTCCTGATGGGTATTTACCTTAGTATTAACTCCTGCTCAACGGTATTAACCATATTGAGTCTTGTATTATTTCCCTTTGCCAACATAATTGTATTTTGTAATGTATCAAAGACCGCAATCTTTGCTTTACTAAAAACATGTAATTGGAATTTACATGCAAGAGATGATGATAAAAACAACATTTGCATCCAAAAGTGACAACATTAATTTATATACTCTTTCTCGAGAGTCCTTGACAAATCTTCATTAACAGTTGTAGAATTGCCCATTGTGTAGAGGAGATGTCCGTTCTACATTAATTTGTTATATCGCAGTGGCATTGCAACCGCTCATACAATCCCTGCAGAGTGGGGGTGAGTGGGTGAAGGTAGTGGCATGCCTAGTGGGAGCCCGAAATGTCAATATAATATGCGGTATTGTATTGGCAGGGGCATCACATTAATGCTGTGCTGAGTTTTTACAAAAAGGCATTAAATGTGTTAAACTTGAAAAACAAATAAATATCTTCTTTAATATATTGGCTTAAATATGAACATAATCTGACAGAAGAGATTAGTTTTATGAAGGTATAGAAAACGATTTCGTCGATCACACACACACACACACGTATGTATGTATGTATGTATGTATGTATGTATGTATGTATGTATGTATGTATGTATGTATGTATGTATGACTGTCTGACTGACTTTATTTCCTCTTCAGAAGAGATTTCATTCAGTTAATGATTCGTAAATAAAGAAAAGTTAGTAACATAGCTTGTCATTATGTATGTATGGTATACTGTATTGAGTTGAAACAGCGAACAATGCATTCTTTTACATAATTTCACGTTCCATAGCTTTAAAGTTTGACAATAGGTTATAGTTACTGAGTAAATTTTCTTCATAGTGATGTTAAGATTAAATTATTTTTAAAATAAAACTGCTGCAATAAAACATTCTGCAGGTTATTAGTTTTGATAATGTGTCGTCTGCTATAGTCTCGTCCAGGTTATATAAGTTCTCATAAATCTTCAAAGCAATCTCATACAAGCGATAGGCATCACTCCCTGTTACGGAACAACGAACGAGGCGCTTGTCATTTTGCCACATATTCATAGTAAGTTAGCCATCCATAAAGAGTATGTATTAACAATGAAGACACATTAACCAAATAGAGATGCAATCAGTAAGTGCACGTATAAAGAACAAATGAGCTCACAAAAGCAAATAAATCTATGAAGAAAGACAAATATATTCACTCTAACATATACCTACAATGACACCAAAATCACTTTTAATTCAAGTTATCTGTTTGTGTGTCTTTTGCGTTTATAGTGTCACTTTACAATTATTCCCCAAACCTACCAGCAGGATGTATATTACCAATGTACATTGCAACAACTCAGCCCGACCGTCATTACATAAGGAAAAGGAAAAATGCGTTACCTATGGTGCAAAAAAAGGTATTGGTTACCAGGTATGGTTCTGCTGTAGTCTAGGTAGATATCAGTTATGTTAACATCCTTGATCACCGGCATGGGATCATAATTATTAAAAAATAATTTTGATTAAATTTTTTAGAAACTATCCCATAGTGTTATGACTAAGAACAAGAGATGTATGATATTATTCTAGTTATAATTTTAACCCATTTTTCCCCCAGCAATAACATGAAATATTGCCCTAAAAGTTATACAATAACTCAGCTAAACTCTGTTAACTCTGCTAACTTGCCCTAAAAGTTATATTATAACTCTGCTATTCTAGTTTTAATTTTAACCCATTTTTCCCCCAGCAATAACATGTAATATTGCCCTAAAAGTTATAATATATATAAATATATATATATATATATATATATATATATATATATATATATATATATATATATATATATATGTATATATATATATATATATATAATTTAAGCTGCATAATTATTACCACGAATGGTTTTCTATTGCCATGACATGAATATAACGTTTCCTTAATATGAAATGAGGCTTGCAGACTTTCCTTAAAAAAAGTATTTGGAAATGAGTTCAAAATCTAAGCACAATTATAAACCAGAAAGAGGTAATATAAACATTTAAACGTTTTTGCAGTTCACCTAAGTCATTATTATTATTTAGTTAACTCTGCTATCAACCATACACTTATTTCTATCAACCAGGCTCCATTTCTAACTTTCCTTTTTCATTGCTCTGTGCGACTATATTTTGACATCAGAGGCACCGCCTTATAACACAGGCGAAAATCCGTCACGTTCGATTTTTAACGTAGCATTTCTCTGCGAGGTTCACACATACCCAGAGAGAGAGAGAGAGAGAGAGAGAGAGAGAGAGAGAGAGAGAGAGAGTCCAAAACTACGCCCTTAATTATTCCCTATGTGGGGTAAAATAGTTAAAATGTTCTGTTTACCGTTTATATACTTCATCAAAACATAAATTATTAAATTCCCGCAGTCATTAAAGGTGATATAACATTCTTTGTTGATATCAGACATGCCATAGGAAAAGAGCGAAAAATGATTTTTGCACAGTATAAGCCGCGTCCCATTATTTCAAATAAATATTCTCATCAACAACAACGTTATGCTTTAGAAAAGTGCACTTTTAATGACTAGTTAATGTTATATTGAAAACAAAGTTATGTAGTGTCGATTGGATTTTTATCTGTGATTTTTCAGGCATGGAAAAGAAAATGACAATTTTATTTAAGTGGTGTGGACGGAATGTTTACTTTCCTACATTTCTCAGTAATGATTCAAACTGATTGATGGGTATTTTGCCCTGGAGAGTGATGGAATGTCATCTGAAGAAAGGAATTACTGTTACATCATTTATCGGATTCGTAATGAGTGCAAATATGTATCAAAGTGGAATGAAATTAAATGCTTGAACTGAGCCACTGACAGGTAAATATTCTTGTAGTGTAGATATACACTGAAGAAGTACGAATCAAACAAGAGTACGAAGTTGACTGTGTTCTGGATGTTTCCCTCACTCTCTATCCCCCCCCCCCCCAGCAACTAGCAAGCATTACATACAGCACCTATATGAATGAAAATGCTTAAAGGTATCTCATTAGGAACACTTTAATCTCTTTAAAATGCGAGTCGAATACGTTCGATTGTCTGAAAGATACTGATGTAACTGTACTGATAATTTCCAAACTGGAACGTTTTTGTCCGAAGAACTCCTGGACACAGAATGGTTCCGAATTAATTCTTATACAATGACATGCTTCAAAAAACCACATTGCGACATTTCAGCAATAAATGAACGTCATGTAGTTTTACATTTTAATGTTTGTTATTCATACAACATTGCAAACCACATCGAAATATTCATTTGGTTTCGATAACCTAACCATTGCTTATTTTGCTAATAGTGATGAAACGTACTCTAGTCAATGTGACGTCATATGTGGGCATATATGGGTCATGCCTTTTAGTTTTGTAACAAGTGTTTTGTTTGTCCACTTTCCTTTCATTGAAGCCTATATTAATTAAGTAACGTCTGTACTTAGCTGGCAAATCATCTTAAAGATATTTTAATGTGTTTGATGGGCGTGAATCCCAGTTATTTTTTAAGAGGAGTTCTAGCAGATTATTGCATTTCATAGATGGTTAATACCAGATATGAGTGTAAGGACTATAACGTTACGATCTGTCAACCTACTAATCCTACAACATGCCAAATACCTCAAGCAAACACTCCAACGAATGGCTCCACCAGGAATGTATCTCTTTAAAAGTAATTTGCATCAGACTCAAGACTCGCAAGCGAAAATGAGTTCCAAGTTACTGGAGGTAAATGGAACTAAAGTTATTCTTTAGCAATACCTATTCTCTCTCTCTCTCTCTCTCTCTCTCTCTCTCTCTCTCTCTCTCTCTCTCTCTCTCTCTCTCTCATATGCATGTAACGAAGACGAGATTATTCGCATGCCAGCGGAACAAGGATCATTCAATCCTGACATTGTAATGACGTTATCAACTAAAAATTAATTATTTAATTCGCTGAAAACAGATATAAGTCTATCAGTTTCAAAGTCTTGTTCCCATGGATCTATGTTCAATGTCCCTAAAATTTCAGACCAGTCAAAATGAGCCACAGTTTTGAGATTGAAGGTCGACCTTGATATGTTTCAAGGTCGAATTAACACTGGTATTTTGTCTGTTGACAGAAAATTAAGTGTTTAAGGATATATTGTTTGATTGACATGACCGCGATCCAATTAAACGCAAGTCTCTTGAGTTTTATTGTGATTCATGGTGAATGCTTATATAACTTTTGGACACGCGTAAACAAATGTATGTCCATACACAGGTGTTGTGACATCAAGTGTTCGTTCAAACCATTTTGTCCCAGTAAGGATTTTGCCGTTGTGATGAGAAAGATATATTTAATTTAGTGAAATTGTCATCTAGTCCTTTTGCCCAGAAACTAGGATATATAAATAGAATAAATGCGAATACTTGTATGTATAAATGCGAATACCTGTATGTATTCATGCGAATATCTGTATGCATAAATGCGAATACCTGTATGTATAAATGCGAATACATGTATAAATAAACGCGAATACATGTATGCATAAATGCAATAAATGCGAATACATGTATGTATAAATGAAAAAAATGCGAATACCTGTATGTATAAATTGAATAAATGCGAATACCTCTATGTATAAATGGAATAAATACGAATACCTGTATGTATAAATGGAATAAATGCGAATACCTGTATGTATAAATGGAATAAATGCGAATACCTGTATGTATAAATGGAATAAATGCAAATACCTGTATGAATAAATGCGAAAAATGAGTCAGAAATAACGTGTGAAATTAATATATACTATGATCCAGATGTTTTTGTAAAGAAATATGATGCATACCTTTTCACATTTAACAACTGTATTAAGAAAATAAACTTTAAACAATATTTATTGTAAACTTTTCCAGGTACAAAATGTTCTAAATATATGTGCTTATCTATGTTCTTGTGTATGCGTTTGGTTTACCTGATTGTCGAAGTCGAAAGCTGAATAGATAATACCGTTCTAAACGTCTGCTTTAGGTGGTTTTATCCTGCAGTATTAACACACTATTGGCAATATCATGACGAGGAAATTCCGATCTGAGGAAGTTGCCTAATAACGTAACGTCGTTGAAGAAATAACCTCATTCCCCTGTAGTTTCACGATATTATGTTCTCTGCGTTGCTTCGTAAGAAATAAGGGATGTTGTGTGTAAATTGAAAAGATGCTGCAATGTTATTCTAGTTTTTATATAATATAACATCTGAAGCAGATAGCAGAGCACACTAACAAACGGGTCGAACTCTTGACCCGCGTTATTGGCTGCGTGAAACGTTTTACGTTTATTTAAATTGAAATACTGGTGTGTGGTCAATTGGTATACAACGGTAAAACATGCATATGGCATAATTTAGCACCAACATTATCAACTGTATTCAACCAAACTCAAACAAGCTTATAGACCATGAAGCAGAATTTGGTTTTCCATGTTAAGCCGTCAGCAGTATGGCTCGCAATATCTGTTCTCTATTATTGTTAGAAGGATATACTTGTAATGGTGATATAGGAGTTGGAATTTTAGGTTTTCGAAAAATAATTTTATGAGGAACAATAATACTATGTATGCTTTAATTTTGTCTTATTGCAAGAAAATCGGCGTAATATGTAACTTGATTTGTATAATAATAGTGGGGATTAAGGGGGCGGGGAGGATGTGTGGTTATGTTGTTTCTTTCTAAGTAGGTTTGTTTCCGTAGTACATGTCTGTGATAGGTAATAAAAAGCCAGGGCCAACCTGCGTCGGCTGCCTTGGTGTGACTTTGACGAAGACAGTTCCTATATGATATAACCAATAATATTTTGAAAATGCAGTTAAAAAACAGACATATCAACGAACATATCAAACAGCCCGTGTTATTACGAACGAAATTCAGTTTCATCAGTACAGTGTATTTTGTCGTACTATTTTCTAGTGTAATCAACCTCTGCGGCAGTTGCATCAATACGGTGTATTTTGTCGTACTATTTGCTGGTGTAATCAAACTCGCGATAATTGTGCAATAGACCTCACAAGTCGGCAGACCTATATGCCGTTGACACTGTTTGCTTCGCGCTAATGTTCTATTGACACCATTTGCTTTCGGATAATTAACATTTTTTTTAGTAAATAGTTTACGAACTTTGCTAAACAGTTTTGATCAATAGTTTGGTATTTGGTTACAAGTAGTACATACTTTGATAGTAATATGTAGCCAGTTTATATCTACCACAGCATCCATCACAATACAGAGTAGATTGCCGTCTTGCAAGAGTCTATGAGAAACAGATATCAGTTTGTTTGAATATAATAATTACACGAATGACTAACCCAGTTTAACGCGAAACGCGCAATGTATCTGTGAGGTGGATTTATAATTGTTTAAATGTCATATTTTCAATGCCATTTTAGTTTGCGGGATAGAAATATCCACCTGGTAGGGTTTCACCTAGGTCTTAAATGAATTGAGATTTTACTCAGTCTTGGGTAGGTTCAATGGCGCGATAAAGGTACATAAGGGTATATGTCGCCATAAGGATATATGTCGCCCGGAGCTACTATGATGGCTCTACCAACGGTTTTCCCGCTGTTTAATTTTTATCAACTGTTATGGCACCCCCTTAGTACGCTACAGAGTTGGTTGATAACGTTGGAAATATCCATGAACATCTTATATGACTATTATGTCTATCTACGAAACATCAGCGATGTATGGTTATCCCTCCAGAGCTACATTTGGAAACTCAAGCATATTCAGTAGAATTACTTCTTAAATCAGTCCCTTCAAGAAGGTCTATAACTGATGACAGTATAAACGCCGTGGTTAGTCTCGGCCGTTCTTTTGAGGCAAAATGAAGTCGACGTCTGAGAAAATATCTGCTCTGGCAATGGTAAATGTATCAAAATTGCTGGTGAATTCAATGACCAAATGATTATAATCATCAGAGGAGTTTAAATTCATTTGAAGCTTTTAAATATTCGTTTGGATGATCAACAATTCCCACCTGAAAAAGTGGGCTACGCGCAAGAGTGAGATACGCTTGAAAATAAGAGAAACGAAATATAATTATATACAAATGGAAATAAATCTGTATACAGCAAAACATTGAGACAATATCATCTCTTCTGCTAATGTAGATAAAGCTAATCAAATAATATTGTCAGAGAAAACTCGGTCGCCTAAGCGCCCTCCAGTTTGCTACTAGCATCTTTTCATCGCCCCATAATATCTGGTGTTCAAATCGGGCATATAGCCTGACTTATCCATATTTGGGGAGTAGCTGTTTGATCATTTACACCCAAACCAGTATTGTATCAGTCGACATCAAACATTTCTTATATAAACCTTTCAAGTGTTAAATTAATTATTAAAAACTCAATACTGTTCGTCTCAGTATCTACTCCAGTAACTTCAAAAAGATCAAAACAACTGTTCGGAACATCTTTAGAGTACCACGATCAGAGCACCCCTCTCTGCTCCTCTCTGCTGCTCTCTACCCTACACTGAGTATCCATTCGATTCAAAATCAAACACAAAATTTGTTCTCTGTGCTACGTTTCATTGACGGACTCAAGTCCAGCATACCTATCCGGCCTCACCCATGTGTACACACCAGCAAAATAATTACGCTCCTCTTCTGACAATAGTATACTCATTATTATAACTATGAAAACGAAGTCATATGGCCAACGTTATTTTGCATATCAGGGCCGAGCAACGTGGAATGAATATCCCATTTAAACTAGACACAAAGACCCAGTGATCCCTTTCAAGAATGCTCTTAATACTCAAATTTGTCGACTGTAAGAACAAACTTAAAGACCTAATAATGTTTCTAACCGTAACTATTTTCAGCATCTTCTATATTTTTCCAATTGCATGGTGTTTGTTTGTTTTGTTTGATGTTTGTAGTCATATCATTATAGATGTTGTAAAGCGCTTAGAGCTTCTAAAGAATAGGCGTTATACAAAGTCCTCATTAATATTATACTTATTATTATTATTATTATTATTATTATTATTATTATTATTATTATTATTATTATTATTATTATCTCGCTAACCTAACACAGACAACGATCGTCCGGAACTTGAATCTTCCATGGATTCACAACCGACTTTACACTGATGAAACGACCTCAAAAGTGTAAGTCACTCTTTGTGCTGTTACAGAAAAGTCCTCTTTTCGACATTTATACGTCATTTTCATTTATGGATGTTACGCATTACACATACATCTTGCACGTGTCCGACGTGCTGCATGTGCAGCTGCAGAAAATTTTAAATAACGTTATTTTGTCTATCGATCAGCATTACATTAATTGGCAGGTTCAAGCAAAAGAAAAGAAGACATACCACAATATTCAGAACTTTTTAAATAGCCATGGTATATCATGCATTCTAAGCCACGATGTCTTTAAAATTGCTTTTAAAAGATCGGTCGTTTTATACTGAGAAAGCCTTAAAACTCTCGCGTGGTACAATGATTTGTTGTAACGTCTATACATGTCTCCGATTCGTTTCAGTCATGTTTTAGTTATGTAGTAGAGTATGTGAATATGTTAAATTATTTATTGCATTCTACCATTTTCAGGAGCCCAGTTGTTTTCTTTCTGAACTTTACATGCTTATGTTACGTTTTTATTTTGTGAGCAAGTGTTTTATATATCTTGTCTGACCCTCTCTGATAAATATCTTGTCTGTGTGTCGGCATCTTTCACAAAGTTTCCCTGTCATGTTGTAGCTAGTAAATTGTAGTCGTCAGTGTTAATACTTCCAGCGTTATCAATACTGTCGGCATGATTCTATCTAGGTATCGACTATAGTATACGTTTAATCATCCCATTTGTGTTACTCTTTTCAGATTAGCACGTGCACAGCAACACACACACACACACACACACACACACACACACACACACACACACACACACACATACATACATACATATATATATATATATATATATATATATATATATATATATATATATATATATATATATATATATATATATATATATATATATATAATGTGAATGGCCATATAATGTTAGTGTACGGCGATGTGTGGGGCTGTGATTTTCTTTTCAGCTGACTATTGTCATGTATTTATGCTCAAGATTATAAAAAAGTTTCCAAATAATATTATAGATATAATACTGTGTTTATTTCGCTAAAACTCAGATCAATAATTTGTCTAGCTATTTACAGACCGAAATGAAGCAAAAACGTATAACCTCATAACAGTGAAGCGTTGGTCATTAATGTAAATGAGGTACGCTATGATGAATCGTTCATAAATACTGCGGTATACCACAGTACATTATTTGTTGTGGTGCCCCGTTCTAGTCGTAATATCTTATCTTACACGCGCAATTGAAATAGGCATTTGCCGGTTATTAAATAACAAAAAAGAGTTTATATACCTGGCCAAGTGTAATAGGTAAAGACGTTAATCACGTTATACAACGTGTCCGTCTTTTTCAATATACGCTTACATTTATGAAAACGTTAACGTACGGAGATTTTAAATTATATGTCTGTTCCAATATTGTATTTCTACAAAATATATAAAATTATTTTGCTGTGTTTATCAAACGGCATGGCTGCACTATGCAAGATGCTTACCAACATTCATTGCGATATATTAAACGGTTTGGGAATTTTTGCTGCAGAAGAGAACATGTTTGAGGATCGTAGAGACAGATGGAGCCAATTTGGATTGGCATGGGTAGCGAAACAAACGAGCAGGTTGTGCATGAGGGTTGGGTGTGATGGGAGAACATCCAAAACTTATGAACTAATCTTTTCGGTTCTGACTAAGTGTGTAAAATAATGCAGGCTAACATTACACTACCTCTTCTAACGCCGAACTAAAAGCAATTCAATCCTAGGTACACTCTCTTTTTGCATTTAATTTTTTTAAATTTTGTTTTCGCTCTGTGATGCACTGTATATCTAGAGATTGTACATACTAATTTTTAAATATCTTTCTCGGTTCTACTATATAATTCAAACAACGTCGTGAAACGAATATACTATGGAAATATAAATACAAGATACGTCCAACAGGTGTGTGTATGATAAGTGAGGCTTGAATGAAAGATGGATTGCATTTTTATACATCAGTTGAAAAGCATAGCGGTAAAAGTATAAAACAAAAGAGTCTAGACGTTTTGTAATTATCTAGGGCCATTTCTTGTCTGAGAATAAAGATAAATTACCTGGTTTTGAAAGATGCTTGGCTGAGAAAGAAATGTGCTCTCATTTAGCATTAATTTACTCGCTTGACAGAAAAAGGTTTCATGTGATCAGTAAGAAGTAGAACTTATTCTTTGAAAAAGCACGAAAAAGACGGGAAACGCGCTGTGTTAAAATCTTGCTTATGTAACATACCTATATTGTTTTAACCACGTTTATCATAGCCGAAACTTTAATCTAAAAATAAAATAAAATATTATATTTGTGAAAGTTTTGTTTACGGTTCATGATATATAAAATTATACCATGAAGATGTCATTCAGGATTCATACTAGGTGATATTCACCAATAAACGTGAGATGAATGTGCATCTGACTGGTTAATCCTTCACCATTTTGAGACCTTTCTGTGTGGACACTTAAAACCTCTAGATAATAGCAGATCTACGAGGCGACCCCTATTTTACGAAAGTTGACAAGCAGACTCGAGCTCCGCTTTATGAACTTCACCTTACTAACCCATATCTAGATATTTTTCTGCCATTTATGTCCCCTAAATTTGTGTGACATTCATCTAAACGTCTATTTTACCCGTTATGTGTGTTGATGTCAAGATTGGTATTTATTTCGATCAGATATATAATGTTGGTGTAGGGTTAAACGCCATTTTTCAGCACACGATAGGCTATACATGGCAGCCAGTATTATTGGTGGAGGAAGAACCCGGGAACAAACACCGGAAAGAAACACAGACCCATGAGAAGTTACTGGCAACCTTTCTCACATAACTGCATTAGCCGAATCTTAGACTCGAACCCATGCAGACAGAGGTGAGATGGCAGTAATCTGTAACGGAAAGCGCTTTAGACCACTCGGCCACTCGGCACCCCCTCCGACATATAATGAGTTGCGTATCTACTATATATATATATATATATATATATATATATATATATATATATATATATATATGTCTGTGTGTGTAAGATTTTTTTTAAAATCTAACAATTACCAAGTGAATGCATGGTAAGTGTATTCCGACTCAGATATTTGATATAAGTATATAATTACTCCCGTTTTACCTGTATTATGTAAACATTTGTTATTGTGCCTTTTTTTCCTGAGACCCCTATGTGGACCTGTCAGCATAGCATACCGTCTTTATATTATTCTTCAAATCATTATCATACCTTACATAAGGTTCATAACCCATGCTTTTTTGTTATACATCTATATATGTTTTCATTGGGTTAATTTTATGTTATCCACTGTTATTTATTTTTGTAGTTCTAATTCTTGATACGTTCGTCTTAATCCAACTATACACTTTAAGGTTGGACATTGGCACCTGTCGTTGGTTCTGGAACTTCATAGACTGTATGGGTGGGTGATAGCCTAGCTATATATGACCATCTTCCCTTAGCATCAAGAAAAAGAAAGGCAAATTCTATCATCATTGACATTTATGCACAAGCTTAGCCCAAACGACTCAAGCACAGACACGTTTACAAATTCGAGCAAATATTACTGGAAAGTCTGAATTCACAAAAACCTAACGGTTGTTGAATCTGATCATGCGATGGTTAATGCGTGATCGTATTTATCTGTTTGCGGACGGTCAGCCATGTTACGTACTCGATAATTTTACGGAATCGATTGTGTCGTCGAAGATATCATCGTCTTTAACCATCGAATTGTTTTCCTCAATAAAAGAATACCCTGCCATTGACAACCTTGATCCTGAGGTTAATAATCTTGTCATGTACGCCGACGTAATGAATAAGAATATTTTCCTCGAGACTGACACCAAACTACAATCGTGAGCAACGTGACAACGATACGGAAACGTGAATAAAATAATCAGACAACTGCGACATGATGATATTTCATGGCATTGTCCAAATCTCTTCTCGCAAACATCTGTTTGCTTTGGTGGTCCAACTACCACGTCTGGAATGAGTTTCAGAGTATGATCGCGAAGGCCACCCAGGACTCATATAAATAATCTCACAATTGTTTTTGACTGGTGGACCGAGACGTTTTGTGCGCGTTTTAACACTGATCTGTTAACAACAACGCGATGTATATAATGTCAAAAACAGAGATATATGCTAATTATTTTATATCAACGATTGCAGATCGACGCCACAAGTGCACTCCCAAACAATTTGGAAACTTCTTCGTAACTAAATATATTTCCGTAATGTGTCAAAGATATGTTTTTGACGCGACATACTGCTCGGGAAGGCCTTACATCGAGTTTTGAACAAACGTTGATAGCACTGTTCAAACCAAGGATAGAGTTTGCCCAAGACTGCCATATTACTTTATGTGCGAGGTGAAAGATCATGATTCTGGGGGTGGGGTGTGTGCCAGACCATCGTGAAGATTGTCCAAAGTTCTTGTAGTTGAAAGTCTTTGAAGGACACAATATCTTACATGGTGAATGAATTTAAAAAGGGATTGGAATTCATAAAGTTCCGTTTAGTGTGTCCAAATAATATCAACGCGCGGAAGGCAAACAAATGCTATATAGTTCCAGTCTATTTATTTAAGGAATGACGGAACATCTTTATTAAAGGACAGAACACTCATGTAAGATTATGTGGGTATTCAATATAATTATGTAAGTAATACATTACAACAATACTTGGTTAAAAGTTACCCTATTCCGACTTTATTTCGATCCTTTACACGCTGATTTTAAGTAGCTTCAAGTTCATATGATTCATGCCAAATATTCATTGAGGTATGAAAAGTGAAACTAAATAATTGTTGTCAACGTTTTTTTTTTTTTTTTGCAAATAATCGTTAGCACTATTTTACACAGACTAACATCCGAGCTGCTTTATCGCATTAATCTAATTTTTCAAGGTCAAATAACTGACATTAACATTCATTAAGTAAGTAATGATTCATAACAGTTTTAAACGAATATCAATTTTAGACAATTTTTTTTTTTTTACGAAGATGATGACGATATAGCTGTTCCGGCCATTGAAAGTATTGATATAGCTGACAGGCCGTAAGCGCCGTATGTTGTGATTCGATAATTCATAACACTTCGTGTCAAACATGTGGATAAATATTAATGATGCACATGTTTTGTATCTTCACCTTTTGGCGTTCATTTCTAATGGTTATAATGTAATGTACACACACCGAAAGATACATCCGACAGTAGATTGATGACGACCGTGCTCTCCCTCTCTAAATGTAACTCGTTTTACAAGAACTCCCCGTCCCATCGCCATCTGTATTTCAACACATATGACGTTGGTAGGTCGATGGGTCTGTTTAGAGATAACTCTTTTTGACCTAGTATGGTAGACAGTTCAAACACAACATGCTATGCATATCTGTAAGCTGGATGTACATAACCTCTCGGTCACTTTGTTATTGCATTGTGTATTCAAAAAGAATGAAATAAATGATAAATATGGCTGTACTTGTTCGTATCAACATAACACGTGTTTATTGCACCCCTCTAATAAACATATTCTTTAATTTAATGCGAGTTTTGTACAGAAATAGCAAATCTTTACTTTAATGCGAGTTTTGTACAGAAATAGCAAATCTTTGAAGAAGAATATTCTCCAGTTCCGATATAGATTTCAGGTGGAATTGAAGACGAAGGAAGGTAAACTATAAAAAAATATAGGTAGATAGTATGATCGAGTTAGATCGCAAACAAGTACAAGCCTTACTAAACTTTGAAAGATTACTTCTGATACATCCAGTGAAGTATCAGTCTTACATGAGGTCAACGACTTGGTCGGAGTAAAACTTAAGTATTTGTGCGAAGAAATATTATCTCACATTAATTTTACATATATGAGGCTCACTGAGTTATTTAATATCTTCGACAGATAATACAACTTACAGGAAATTCGGAATATAATCAAGAAAGATGAATTGAGGGAATGTCAGTAATGGGCTTAATACATGATATGGTCAAATTAACATGGAAAATATTATTACTTCATTTGTGCTCCGTAGAAGTGTACATATGTATATAATGATTCGTTTAGTCCCTGAATGACTACGTTATGGTCAAATGTTAGTCAGTTATTATTGTATTGTAGTTTAGATACACAGGTCAACGACAGAAAAACAATACATATATATTAAGCATAACAATGCGGCGAGAATCCATTTTTAAAGTCCACTTGTTGTGAATTGGCATTGACTTGAGAATGTCACTCGCTTTTACCACAGTTAATTCTGAAAATGTTTTGGAGTTAAGATTTTTTGTTACAAATTCACCAACTGTATACTCTTTTCCACTGAGACACATATTTATAATTTGTATAATCCAGTCATTACCGTTGTATAAATACGTAAATACCATTTGAGCTTTATATAAATATCTGTAAAGATTACAAGATCTGTCATGATGGAAAATTCTGTCATAATGTAAATCGGCTGTTGTTTCTTACCCTTTGATTATTGAAGAGGTCAATTATTATAGCCTTGTGGCTTGTTTTAATAGTGAATTTAGTCTGCACAAACATACACCAACAAAAAATACAATAGTTATGTATGTATGTATGTATGTATGTATGTATGTATGTATGTATGTATGTATGTATGTATGTATGTATGTATGTATGTATGTATGTATGTATGTATGTATGTATGCATGTAGGGAGGTAGGTAGGTATGCAGGTATGTAGGTATGTATGTAGGTAGGCAGATAGGTTGGTAGGTATTCATGCAGGCAGGCATGTAAGTAGGTAGGTATGTATGTATGTATGGATGGATGGATGGATGGATGGATGTACAGTTTTTATGATCATGTCAGCACAGTACTCGCTATATCATGATCTTCATTTGTATTGAAGTTATACAATATACAGTCCTCCAGTTGATGAGCCGTTGAATTTCGCTCTTTCACCATTACTCCTTTCTTCAACAGGCATATATGTGAAGCGCGAAAATGGCTAATTACCAAGTTGATTAGGTTATACTAAGGTTTATCTTGGTCTCTTTGACTCTGAAAACTGGCTTTTCAAGAGCAGTGTTTGCTTTTTATAGATAATTTTATCGCTAGGTTTTAGTATGTCGAAATGCCAAATATATTGAGAAAAGTCTTCGGTACGCACCTCATGTGCACACGTAGAGGTCTGAAAGAAAAATGCAAACAACATATTTTTTTCATTCTTCGATAGCAGATCGGGATTGATATTGTTTGTTCTATTTCTTTTGCCTAACAATCTGCCTTCATCCAGATATGCTGGCGCATTACGCAACGGCAGATGTGTGTCTATGCAGTATAAACGTAAAATATTTGCCATGTTGGGAATATAAGTATCAAGTACTGTTACTAGGTCGGAAACATTCAAGCATCACGTGAGACGGACACTGACCATCTGTTCCACAATACGACATTACTTAGTAAGTGTTGCAGCTGGTTCTATTACATACCTTCTGATTCGCTTTTGTCAAGGATTTTATTTGTTTCCGAGTAATTCCATGATAAAATGCAATGTATCAACGTCATTTTCTATAAGACATCTGGTTTCATACCAAAATTAAAGTTAAATATATTATAGAGTAAGCATGTGGGTGAAATGACCTCTTTCATCTTTGTCGAGTGATTGGAACTGTTTAAGCAATCACTTTTACTATTTCAATTTTTTTATGAATGGGTTTATTCATTCCATTTTGATTGGACGATCATATTCTAAACAAAGAACCTACATACCATGTGTTATGAGTCATGATCTAAAGACAACTCAGAATTATTGAACTAATCGAATCGACACGTATTATTCTTCTTTATTAGATGACGTCTAGCATTCATATCACGAGACTTAATTTAAAAATAACTAATTACACACACACACACATTTATATATATATATATATATATATATATATATATATATATATATATATATATATATATATATCCTTTGTAACTTCTACTTTCCTCTTGGTAGGATTTTGGGCAATTTTGGACTGGTCTGTTAATTTTATTGGTTTTTAACAATGGGATGAACACGGTACATCATTATCAATGCCAGTCTGTCCATTACCAGATATTGCTTCAATCGCCTGGGACAAAGTCGACAAAAGTTTAACAACTGAAATACCAATAGTTTTTATTACTATTTATGTTTATCTAATCTCCTCCTTTTCTCCATTTTCGAGGCGAAAATCTGACTTTGTGGTTGAAAAAGCGTCACTCGTTATCTCGAGTGATCCAGATCTCGAACTATTTCTGGATTTTGTGACTGACGTTTGCACGTTATCTCCATCGCTTTTTGATGTTCCAGCTCCTTATCTGTTTCTTTGTTTTTCCTTTTTTCTAATGGGTTATTTTCGTGAGTTTGATTCTATTCTTTTTAATATATCCTACTGAGTCACCATTATAGCACACAATTTGTTTTGTTCTTTTGCAGAAAAAAAAACAACAGGAAACCCCTATATAGTACAACAGGCAAGGCATTGTGGATGAAAGTGCAAAAGCTCTAAGCGCATCGAAACTTTAGTTTTAATATCACTCAGTTATTTGGCTTCTTTCCCGCTTTTCAAACTCCAGAACAACATAGCTATTTTCACAGTGAGTAAGGTGGCACTTTATACGATCAGTACAACTTCAACAGTCCGTCTGAAGGACATGAATAGTAGATTTAAACCTCCCAAAACTATTGTTACTCAGTTCTACAGAAAGGTCAATAGAATAAATTAAACATTAGCTATGCAATTTTCAACAATATTTAAGCAAAGCTTGCTCAGTTATTTACAGCGTCATCTGGCAGTACATGCTATATTTCCTAGATATTAATAAACGTTCCAAAAGCCTCAAATCTTGTAACATCTAACGGATAAAATGAAAATTAATTTGGGAACAGGTCATGGTCCCTATAATAAAAATATTTATAACGATTTGGGTAGTCAATGCATTGTTCTCTTGAGCTGGAATCACGAAGGCCTAATCTATCTATCTATCTATCTATCTATCTATCTATCTATCTATCTATCTATCTATCTATCTATCTATATATATATATATTTGAATTTGGCACTTATTGTATGCGATTTGACTTAATGGGATTTTGCTAAACATGAAGTATATCATGAGACGAGTTTAATATTTTTAAAGGGATATATTGCTTTTAGCAATGTGCATTAAAAGAACAAGTTCAATAGGAAATCAGGGAGATGTAACTGTAATTTTTATTTTTTTATTTTTTTTATCTTTTATGGTTTAACTCCATGTTTCAGCACAATATAAGCTATGCATGGCTTTAGACCACTCGGCCACTCGGGGTCCCCTGTATTTTTTTTTTGTAAGATATTGTCATATTGTCAAGAATATGCAGTGATATGCAATAATGCGTTGTACTGCATATTTTTACTGAGCCCGTAAAGGGAAAAGCTTCCCAATTTTTAAAATCCGAGATCTTGGTTTACTAATCTAAAATAAAATCAATAATCATATCTCGGTGTATTAAGTTTAGATCTTAGATTTACTAATCCGAGATCTCGATTTGTTAATCTGAGATCTCAGTTTACTATTTGGAGATTCAAGCTGATAATATAAAAAGTCTTCACTGCGATGTCTTTGCGTTCAAATGCGGTGAGGTACACATGGGTCACACAATTAGGTCTTGGTTGTTAGTTTAAATTCAAGGAATGTATAGATAGAAGCATAAATATCAAAAGGGGATACTATGTTTGATTTAGTAATCCGAGATCCCGATTTAAAAATCCAATCCGTTGGTTTACTAATCGCAGATTTGAATTAACTAATCCGAGATCTCGGTTTACTAGTTTGTGATCTCGGTTTGCTAATCAAAAATCTTGGTTTAGTGATCTGAGTTCTCGGTTTACTAATCCAAAATTTCGGTTTAGTGATATGTCTTCTGCAAGCATCGCTTTGATTCTTTTGAATGGAGGTAAGAACGTTCTAGAAAAGTACAAAACTGAAGTATGTAATCACTGTGTCTGTAGATGATGAATTCAAAAGTGACAGTTTCTGCGATAAAATAAAAGTGACGACGCTAGAGGTTTATGTGACAAATGCGGTCGATGAATTTTACACAGTTAGATCAATGCCCAACGGGTTGCCCAACCTACAGTGTAGACATTTAGACCATTCAAGCATGCAATAGCCACAGAGCTCGTGTTAATATACTTAGGTTAACAATTAGGTCGCAGTATATACAGCACGGCATTTTGCACTGTAATTAAAATATTCTTAAAATTGTACAAGGTTGATGTCTACGTTCCCTAAGAATAACACCTTATCACGAAGTAGTTTTAGTTCTTCCCTCCAAATTTGACACTTTTCTAAGTATTCTTCACAATGACTCAAACTTGGTATTCCATGTACTTTTGCCATATATGAAAGTTCTATCATTTTCAGTATTCAGGCCATCGGATCGTCGAAGGAACTTTCGCATAGCGCCAGCTTTGACGTTTTCTGTATCCATATCACCGCGTATAAACGCATAAACTTTGAATATCCTTAATATTCTCCAACAGCAATAAGACTGTGATGGGGTGCTGGCGGGTTATCAAAGTGTTATTAGTACAATATTGCACAAGGCCTGGTCAGAGGTATTGCGCAACTTGGAAAACAACACTTGAAGACCGCCTTCCACTAATTATCGTTATCTAGAAGATGATCTCTACGGTGTAATCTGCCCGGTCAGTGGATATAGAAATCTGAGATGGTACTTTGAACAAGACAATACACGAGCCCCCGTAAAGATAAAATATGAATTTAATTAAAAATACAATTAAGAAAAGAATGACACTGTGAATTACAATTTCTCTCTTTCTGAATACACTTAGTTCAGAAAATACATAAACTGAAGCTTTAAAATAATGGATACATTCATAAGAATCCAAACACTAATGAAAATAAATGAAGTTAGCCGTTAATACTGAGAGTAAATTTCATCAAGGAATCGAATGTTCATTTAACATTGGACTGTTGGGTGATTCAAAATGACCTTTTTCGTCGACTGGTTTTGTTTCTTTCTTTTCCCTGCGTGCGTCCTACTTCAGCTTGCCGTTTGATTGAACGGGAATTCCACACCCTGACTCCTTACTTTTTTTTTTTACTTCTATTATTATTATTATTATTATTATTATTATTATTATTACACACTCCATTTAATGTTTCTTTTAACTCGTGTTAAAGAAATAAAAACGTTTAATTTAGTTACAGAAGAATAGGCGTCCGTTGCTATCAATATATTTTCCTATCTTCAGAATTGTCTCATTTATATGATGCTATTTACCGATCAGTTCATTTACTTCCGAAATTTATAGTTTTGTCCTAAGTGAACGTCTGGATGTGATCTGTACATGCAATTAGCAGAACACAGTGAGAGAACGAGCACTGTCACCATCAGACCATGCTTTCATGTTCTATCGAGACAAGAAGGTTACAACAATGTGCAGACTTTGAGAACATGATAGGCTTAAGCTTTTAACCTATCGAACTAAACAACGGAACTGGAGCATAATAACGATTTTCTGTATCTACGCTTCGTTGTATGTGCCTGTTTAATTGCTAATGAAACCTTAGAAATAGTTAAAACCAGAACTATAAAAGGAATTTTCTTTCCTTTTAGAAATTTCAGAACAAGAGCGCTTAATATGCTGGATTTTGTAAAAACGTAAGAACAAAATGTTTTAAGAATGCATGTTTCATTCCCTTTCCTTGATCATGGTAAAAGAAATTCACGTTTCATAGCTATTGACCAGAAACTCTGTACTAATATTATAGAGGTCACTTTTGTACCTTTTCTTATTAATTAAGATCCGATATAGAGCCGAATAATTTACAACTCTTTTGCATTTTAATTTTAACACAATACATGTTATTTAGAATTCTTTAATTCTCACAATATGACTGAACGTGCTGGATAAGAGGCTACCCGATAGAAAGACCTGAAATCACGTTAATTGTAAAGTAAATATTTATCATGAAATCGAGGTTTTCAAGCTATTAGTGAATGTCACCGGGACAAGGAATACAGAATATAGTCTGATACAAATCGCAAGCCAAAGTGAATATTGCTTTTGACAGAAATTGTATCTTACTTAGATCAACAATAAACGCAGTAAAGACAACACATCATTTATTATATCCGTGTCAAAACTTTGTGAAGCAGTGTAAAATATAGACTAATAGCTAGCTGCACGTATTCATCGGAATTCTTTTTATGTTTTTGTCAGACCTTTTGAATATAGTTTTATCTCTTAGTGGTCGATTATCAAGGCAATTAACATTTTGCATGTCTATATGAATTTATACTGTAATAAGGCGGTTGATCAGAACGTCGGGCGGCCATGTCAGCAAGGACTTGAAATAGTCTCGGAAGAAGTAGAACTAATTAATACTTTGATGTGTTAGGTGTTTCTATTCTGCGAAGAACATCGTGCATCTTGCAACCGCAAAGTCCGAGAATGTCCCGATTCTGATTTTATCTCATTTTGCCACCATACTTTTCCAATTTGAACGAAAATAGTTCAGAATGTAGTTCCCAAAGGTGACGAAACACATCCAAGATATATTTCACAACCTGACAGAAACAACCAAATAGATATTCAGATCTTTAGTCGATAAAACTAATGTTACGTTCTCAGAAACAAAATTAGATTGATGAACCAACATCCAATCTGACGCCTTTTCTTGATCTTCCGATGTGGCAAAAGTCTCATTGACTAGGAATATATACCTTATATTTATTCTTCTTTCGTTTATAACACTAGATGTATTTTATGTCACAGTTTTCTGTATCAAAGCCTTTGATACAAGGGAACGATTCAACAAAGTTATAATACGATGTCAGTATGCAGACTTGCTATCAATATGCAGGCTGGTATACTGTAGACTGGGTGTCAGTATACAGACAGGAAGTCAGTATACGGGCTAGTATATATTGCAGACTGGATGTCAGTATGCAGACAGGAAGTCAGTATACGGGCTAGTATAGTGCAGACTGGATGTCAATATGCAGACAGGAAGTCAGTATACAGGCTAGTATAGTGCAGACTGGGTGTCAGTATACAGACAGGAAGTCAGTATACGGGCTAGTATATAGTGCAGACTGGATGTCAGTATGCAGACAGGAAGTCAGTATACTGGCTAGTATAGTGCAGACTGGATGTCAGTATGCAGGCTGGTACACTGGAGACTGGATGTCAGAATTCAGCCAGGAAGACAGTATTCTGACTGGTATGGTGCAGACTGTATGACAGTATTCAGACAAGAATTGTAATCACATTAATATAAATAAAAATAGGCTATATTATTACATTAATATAAACGTTAAAATTTTCAAATCCTTACTTACCTTGCAAATTTTACAATACATCCATGAACGTTTACTGTGGATTTTTGAAAGAATGTTATAATTATCATTTTTCAACTTTGTATAAAAGCCTTGTGTCACGTCAAGCCTGGAGCACGAACCCACGATACTGGATTAGGAGTACCGTGCTATACCGATTGACCTAAACGGGTTGCTATTCTTAGCACCCATTACATTTTATTGCCAAGATACATCGTAGGGTTACCTTATGATGTAGGAACAAGTCAACCAATTAAAAAAAATCCAACGGCTTATATTAGTTGACAGGCAATTTAACTGGCACACTGATAATTTAATTTCCAGCGTTTTTACTTAAACTTCTTGTTGAATTGGAATACATCATTCTTATTTAATACATATTGTAGGTTGGCTTTTGTCCATGATTATATGCTGTGTATACTGAATTTGCATCATGTGACTAACCATTGTCCGTAATTTAGGGAGAAAGTTTGGCAGACCTGATTAATGTATTATTTCTATAAACAACATATTACATTGTTGTCTTTAGTTTTTAAAAATATTAGTATGATTATCATTATTATTATTATTATTATTATTATTATTATTATTATTATTATCATTATTATTATTATTATTATTATTATTGTTATTATTATTATTATTATTATTATTATCATTATTATTATTATTATTATTGTTATTATTATTATTATTATTATTATTATTATTATTATTATAAGTAGTAGTAGTAGTAGTAGTAGTAGTAGTAGTAGTAGTAGTAGTAGTAGTAGTAGTAGTAGTAGTACTAGTAGTAGTAGTAGTAGTAGTCTAAAGAATGATTACTTCATTTTGAGTATTAGATATAACATTGATTCTGTCCCTAGAAAATGTCAGAATAGTTTGATGGAAATTGACGTTATGATGGTCCTCATATTGTGTCTTAGGTTTATTACATAAGAGGGAAGAAACAGCATTCTTTAGTCCCTATCTTTGCATCCAGAGTGGAATCATTCCTTTAGTTGTGTTCAGTTGTATTCTGAAATTAATTATTTATTTAAATTATCCACTCGAAGTACAAAGTGCTATACGAATTTAGGACTAAACTACTATTTTTAATTATTTTCTATTCATTCAATAAAATTCTAGACTATCTAATTGTGATACATCAAGACTATTAATACATCACCACTATTTTAGAATAAAGGTACATCAGTACCTTCAAGATTGGAATTCATTTTAAAACAAAGCTTATGTATTTGTGTTACGTGCGTTTTCTTACCTGTCTTTTAAAACTATTATGCTGTAAGTAAAGTATATAATAATTAGGACAGGTATTTACATTATCGAAATAGGGCGTAGATGAGTTAACCTATTGGTTAATACTGTTTTGTTGATTTGTTTTAAACATAAAAGATCCAGATCAATAGACTTCTTCGCCAAAGATAACAGAAATTGTCAGAGTGAATATTTTGTAATGGCCTCGTCATTTTTAAGACTCCAAGGTATTGTCATGTGGACACTGACTGGATAATATATTCATGTACAAACTTGTAAGCGAAAATGAGTATTTCTTTTGCAAACACGTTTATCTTGCAAGATTTTGTAAGAAACACAACGACAGAGATTGGTCCCATTGTACAATTTCAACATTCGTTTACAAATTCAGTGTTGACTACATTGAAAATTGATTAAATAATAGACTTGAGCGATTTTAAGATCGCATGTCGGTAACAGTAGCTGTACCTTCTCAAAGCTAGATAAAGCCTGATCAAACAACCAATCAGAAGTCTCTCTTTCAACTTCGGACTTGGTTGTATCACATCTGATAGGAAGATATACGTCATACTTAGACATACAACTTTAATTTGAATATTTTTTCTTTCTGAGTTAATAATAAAATTATTTCTAATTTTATGTCCGAATATGCGTTACTAAAATTTGTAGAAGGGAATAATGGATACAGCAAAGTTATATGACGGTGTCTTTGTCACTTTTGTATATAAGATTAACTTACACAGTCAAGAAAATAGATACTTTATAATTAGTTACAGAGCAGTTATTATTAGCAAAATTTAGTTCATGATTAGCAAAATGCCCTATAAGTCGTTTGCAACATACTATAAACATTCAGCCAGAAGATTGCTTCATTCAGTTCAGTCATATTGATCCTCGTACAAAATAAAAAGCATATTTCTCAAGCTCTCATCGGAAGAAGTCAGAAACAGATATGCTTTAACGAGCCAGGCAAGATGGCAGTAATCCGTAACGGAGAGCGCTTTATACCACTCGGCCACTCGGGGCCCCTTGTCTACAGGTAATTTGTGACTAACCATCAGTACATTAGTATCGCAAAACCTACTTGTTTTGTAGTTTTATATACAAATATAAGATTTTGTATTTTTTTTAGCTCAATTATCCAATTCCTGATACACAAAGTAAGAGGAAAATTCAAACTATTTAGCGCAAACAATAGGTGCCATGGTTTGATAAACAAGTAAGATATTTCGGTGCCGAAGTTAATCCAAATGTCAATGTTCAAACGTTTACCTTAATAACAAACGCATTCCATAAACACGTTAATCCATGATTAAATTCAACTTTAATCAGAAGTGTAAATTATAATTAAGATAAAGGTTGTATAGGCCATGAAAACTATTAAAACATATAAATCCCGACGTGTTCTAACGAATAAGCTGGCCTTGCTGCTATTGTTAACAGCTATTGGCTTTTCTCGCCAAGTCACGTTCATTTTTTAACTCATAAAAAAAATCAGTGATCCAAATTCGGAAAGAGATTTTACAATTAATATTAACTGACAAGTAAGTTAACGGCAGACGGTACATTTGTTTCCAGCATTTCTTCGAAACCGTTCACTGCGAGTGTTTCACATCAAACTGGAATGTATAATTTTTATTTGCGTCATAAAGACCAAGAAGCTTTCGTTGGATATATGTGTTTGCAAAGGTATTACAATTATGTGTATTTGCTTACGTGCTTGTTTTGCTCATTAACTTTGACGTGCAGAGCACAAAATAATTAATACTAATGTTGCTTTCTCGACATAATCCCATTTCATTTAACGCAATCAGGACAACAGTTAGAATGTTAAATGAAACTTACAGATTAATCGATTTCTTCGTCTAAACCACCGCAATCATCACAATGGTTAAGTTAAACAGTTTATTATTACGTCGGGGATTAGAGGGTCTAAAGAATTGTCTCTTGGACACTGATTTGAGAATACAATCGGAAATAAAGCGAAAGCCAACACAAAGGTTGTTTTTGAGATAGCATTCCTGACAATAAAGTCATCTCAATTATCTATTATATCCCTGACAATAGCTTGGGAAGCACTTGTCGGAAGATGCCGTCATTGTCTCTCGGGATAGTTGTTGATCACGGATATTAAATATTAACATTCTTGAACCAGTCTGTGATGCTAAAGGCCAGCCGAATGAAACATCTCTCTGTCATATTGGAGCTATTTATTGTGAATAAAACATCATACAGTATTATCTCTTTCTGTTAGAATATTTGTTAACAAGCATTTCGGTGTTGAATAACGATAACAGAAAGTTATATGACGGTGATATTGCCAATTTGGTACCAAACAGATCAGTCACAATTAGCTACATGTCACGCTTACAACTAAAATACAATTATTTCGAATTATTTCCAGAACAATAAGTCTCTTACAGTTTATTTGTTTTGTTTATTCAAATCAAATATAAATTTCCTCCTACACAAGGAAAGAGGAGTCAAAAGTCAGATTAATCAATTATTCACCTTCCTTACAAGCAAAATCAAGAAATAAACGTGAATCGAGGATGCTGTGGAGTGCAATTTGGAGACAGTACAATATATTATTTTACAGTATTGCATAAGACTCATTGATATAGGGCAACACAATTATAATAAATTTGCTTCTAAACGTTATATTAACAAAAACAAGACTCTGGCGATTAAATATACGCGCCCGATGTGGGGCTCGAACACACGATCGCGGGATTAAGAGTCCCGTGCTCTAGCGACTGAACTAACCGGGCTGATAATATTAATCGATATTGCTTTTTTCACGTCAAGTTATATTGGATGTCTCATATATTAAAAACCAGTCATCCAGATGAGAAAAATGATCTATTGAATTGTATCACTGGACAGGCAAACAAATGACTGACGGTACATTTTTAATTTCCAAAGTATTTTCTGTGATGTCCTCGGTGTTTATTTCACATAAAACAGAATCCTAAAGACTGTGAACCTCTCCTAATATTTATGTTCTTGCTTATGTATTTGTGTTATTTGCGTTTTGTTCGGATGCCTGTTTCTGTATCATTATGTTCGTCAGTTAGAACCATTTGACTTCAAAAGAACAACATAATTCGGCCATGTTCATAGTCGCGCGTATTACTTAACGTTTTGTGTGAACAACATATAATATATGAAATGAAAATTCCAGATTAATTGATTTCATGAAACCAACTGCAATCACGTTACTTATTTGACTTAAACATTGCATAATGTTTAAAAGGAAATATTCATCTCAAATGCAATGATGTTCCATAGTATTTGTTTGCATGTTTGTTTGATTAGGAGTTTTAAAGTAGCTTTAACAATGTTTCAGTCATATCGCTACGATGTCTGCAGTGAGGAAGTTTATAGTGATGTCTAGCACTGTTGCATCATGCCACAGACATGCAGCATGATGTCTCACCCAGTCATATTATTCTGACACCAGGCCGACCAGTTCTAACACTAACCTCTTAATGCTAAACGTCAAGAGAGGCAAATGTAAGTACCATTTTTGTACTATTTTGATATGACACGGCCGTGGATCGAACCCACGGCCTCCCGCTTCCGCGGCGGATGCTCTAACCACTACGCCACCGGACCGGTTGTGTTCATTAGTAAAGTTAAACTTTTGTCTAGTTTCTGTCTCCAAATGTTTGATACATGGACATGGCATAAAAAAATTTAATCCGATACAAAAGCAAATGTCAGAGAAAATTCTGCGTTTTGAGTTAACACTTATGGTCCTTGAACGTTTACGATTCAAACATCAACGACGACATATGTATTAAATATATAACTGCATGAGTTATCAGAACTCATTTTACTTTTTTCTTAGACCCTCCTGTGTATATTTATATCCTTATAGATTTTGATAAAAAAAAGTGACTGTCTACATTTTTATACCAATGTGAACAGTGATCAGACAGCCGAATGGAACATCGCTTGAAATATCGTAGGAATTGGTTGTATAAATACACCTTTACATGTGTTCCGTGATTGTGGAGTGCATCATGTAATTTAGGATCGTAATAAACCAAACTTGATCCGATCGTGAATTTGTCTCATCTGCCGCCATCTGGTCATCAAGTGAAAAAAATTATATTGAGATTTAAAGCTCTCAATTGTGACAAATTACATGGGAGGTATGTTTCATGATCTGACGTTAATAGCCGTGGGATATTAAATGAGCAACACTAGTTGTACCTTATCATTGCAAAAGTAACGTCCAATAAATCAAGAGCCAGTACGACGTAGTTTCTTTAATTTCGGATATGTTTTTGTCACATCTTACAGGAATATATACCTTTTATTTAGTCATGCAACTTTCCTTTTGAATATGTCTTTTATGACTGTTATTTTGAATTTAGTTTGGAAGAGTTTTTACTTATACACATCGATTTGATTGGTTGGTGATTCGTCTCTTGTGCGATGCAAAATGTTTTTTAGCACACCAAAGGCTGTTCGTATTTTGAATTTGTCTGCTTCCGGTGCCATATTGTTCCATGTTTATTAAATGTTTCTTCAGAATAATGGTCTCACTATCTCCTAATTACAACGATGTGTTAGGGGCCCAGAGAAGCCGATTGGTCTAAAGCGCTCACCGTTATGGATCACTGCCATCTCACCTCTGTCTGCGTGGGTTCAAGTCTCGAATTCAGCCAATATGGGTATGTGGGAAAGCTTGCCAGTAGATTATCGTGGGTCGGTGTTTTCCCGGGTTCTTCCTCTACCATTAATACTGGTCGCCATTTATAGCCTATATTGTGCTTAAAAATGGCGTTATACCTTATAAAAATAACGATGTGTTCACTGCATACCATGACATAAATATACTAGCGATCTTATGACTGACGAATGCTATTACTAGCTGTACCTAAAGGGGCTCCGAGTGGCCGAGTGGTCTAAAGCGCTCACCGTTATGGATCACTGCCATCTCACCTCTGTCTGCGTGGGTTCGAGTCTCAGATTCGGCCAATGTGGGTATGTGAGAAAGCTTGCCAGTAGCATCTCGTGGGTCGGTGGTTCTTTCCGGGTTTATTTTCTGGGTTATTCCTTCACCACTAATACTGGACGCCATATATAGCCAATCGTGTGCTGAAAAATGGCGTTAAACCATACAACAACAACAACAACAACTAGCTGTACCTTTCTCAAAGCAACATTTAGAGTGATAAATCAACAACCAATTGGAAGTTATTTCTTCAACATCTCTAATACAACTATATGCCTTATATTTAGTCTTAGAACTTTACGGGCCCCGAGTGGCCGAGTGGTCTAAAGCGCTGTCCGTTACGGACCACTGCCATCTCACCTCTGTCTGCGTGTGTTCGAGTCTAAGATTCGGCAAAATGTAGTTATGTGAGAAAGCTTGCCAGTAGCTACTCGTGGGTCGGTGGTTCTTTCCGGGGTTTGTCCGGTTTCTTCCTCCACCATTAATACTGGCCGCCATGTATAGCCTATATTGTGCTGAAAAATGGCGTTAAACCATAAAAAAAAAAAAAACAAACAATTAGAACTTTACATTGACGATTGTCCTTTACAGGTGAGGTTGTTGTTATGTATAAATCGGTCTACAGTATATATGTACATTACATATCACTTTATGTTAGAATATTTACATTAAATAAACGTTATATCAGACAGAAAGTTAATGTGTATTTAAGTTTAGATATCCGTTTTTATTCTCGTGTTCGTGTCCTTGTGAAAAGTGACAATCATTTAGATCATTAAAACTGCGACATAATTATTAAATGTTTTTCGTAATAATTAGCGTGAATTAAGTTATGTTAAGGAAGAAACTGGAAGTTTTATTTTGCGTTCTGAATGCTGTTTACAATAAGTCATCTACGACTATTCGGAAATCAACATCTGACCTAACTATGTTGTACTTTCCACGACACGAATTTAATTCCGAACATAAAGTAATAACAACTGATTTATGTTGGACTATCCACGAATACGTTTTAATTACGTATATACTAAGTAAATATATATAACAAAGAAAAGGTTCTCAGTATTGTTGTTGCCACAAAAAAACAACAAGTATTAATTCCAATTATATCTGAAATAATCATAACGGGTGGTTAAACAAATGCTGGAAAAATTATAGTTTGTCTTTTGCTTGCCTGTTGATTAATACAACTTGTTGGATCTCTTTTATGAATTGGTTCACTGAGTGAGATAACAAATATGATGTAATTTGAGGAGAAAAGGCAATAACTTTTATTAATATCAGTCCGGTTATCTTCTCAAAATGGAACGACACTATGGAAATTAACATTGAACTTTGTATAAACCAGTTTGACTGGTACAACGAAACAAACATACAATCGAGCGTGTTTTCGTTTGGAAATTTTAAGGACCTGGAGATTCTGTTCGAGGTGAAATAGGGATGATTATGCACATGATCTAGACCGTTTTGCTAGCGCCACGACTGAAATCCCTATAGATCGGTAACGGTAGTTGGAAAAAGGGTCGATATGCGAACATTCGCATAAGTAAAATAAGACCTTTGATATAATGAAATTATTAATCTGTATAGACATTTGATATAGGTAATGTAACCTCGCGAGGTTCCGCTTGAAGTCCTGAAGGGCTGGTGATGAAGACGGAGAAATGGAGATGGATATGCGGGTGATCCAGTCACATTGCTGTCACAATGTCTGAAATCTCCATGGATCAAGAACTTTCTCATGTGGACATCAGGATTGATATGTGATTACTTTCTAGATTTACCATTTGTATATATGGATATGTTTGTGAACTAGGTGTTTCGGGATTGTGTGCTTCTTTGAAAAAGATGTCAGACGTGTATACCTTCCATACATGCTTTGCAATATGTTGATAATGAAATTCAAATAGTCAGCTAGGAAGAAGAGTTATCCTCCCATAGAAGTAGACGTAGGCAAGTGGATGAAAGACACAAAAAAAAATATATCCAAAATCCTCTTGGTTGACCCCTATTCTGAATTGTATCAAACTATTTAGTAGACAAGGGTTATCATTAACTTTCATCAATGGAACGAGCTTGTGTTTCATTGGGTCTCCACGTGCATTAAAACAAAAGCCTTCCGATTTGAAAAATGCATGCATCAAATAGGGTTTTGCGTGCATAAACGTCTTATCTTATGAATTGCATTTGAGTTCTGTGGTCAAGTGGATAATAGTATTCTTCTTTGTTTTAACATAGGTATCTAAACACAATTTACTTTTCTTCTTTTTGTCCTCACTTGTGTATTTCATTATAATATGACATTTTATACTAGGTCGCAAATTGCGGCAATATATTTGTACATAACAACTGGCCCCTGTTATGTTTCTCTTTATGTTCATATTCGTTACCTATCTCTTTCATGTTGAATAACGCTAAAAGAAAGTTATATGACAGTGCCGGCCACTTTGTCACGAACGATTACCTCCTCCTCCTCATCATCATCATCGTCAGTCTCTTGAACTAATGTTGTCGTCGAGGCACTGTGCTGCTGAAAATCGGACCAGTTCCCTCCACTTTCCTCGTTGATGTTCTACTGCCGATGTCTCCGAAACACTTTTTTCATGGTCCATTCTGTGATGTTGTCAGTCCAGATGTTTCACTGTCTACCTTTCCTTATGCCACCCTGGACGCTGCCCTGCAATACTGTCGTGGAAATCTGTTGGATCTAGTGACATGGTCATACCATGTTTGCTTTCTCTTGTTGGCGGTGGTGAGGAGGTCTTCATATTAGCCTACTTTGTACCTGACATTGTGATTCTTCATTTTTAATATGGTCCTTGTTAGAAATGCTAAGTGTGTTCTATAGCATATTGTTTCAAGTGCCTAGATTCTTCATTGGTATTCTGCTGTCAGATTTCAGTCTTCACATGAATACAAAATATTGAGATGAATAGTGCTCTCAATAGTCTGTTGTTTTTTCGGCGACACATATTCTTGTCTCTCCAAATGGGTCTTAGCTTTAGCATAGCTGCCAATTGTTTGTGCTGCTTGTGACAAAGCTTTCGCTCTTGATCCCTCTTCGGTGGTGATTGAACCAAGATATTTGAACGGGCTCACTGCTTCCAGTTCCTGTTCTCCGACTTTAATCTTGGCTAAAATTTGTTTGCCACTGTTTGTCATCAGCTTTGTCTTCTCCATGTCATATCCGGAAGATGTTTTATCAGGTTTTCCACTAAGCTGGAAAGCTCTTCTTCTCTGCCTGCCAGCTCATCAATGTCGTCTGCAAAGCGGAGGTTGGTAATGTTACGCCCTCCAATGCTAACTATCCCACAGTAGTTTTTAATATAGATCAATAATAATTAGCTACAGTGTATCTAAGAATAGAGTAAGGCAATCTGAGACTAGTCAAGGACAAGAAGACTTTTACAGGCTATTGCCTTCCTAAAGCAAGCCAAAATAGAAGCATTTGCTTATTCAACTTAAATATACAATATATCGTGCCCAGGAGAAGAGGAAAAGTAGAAAAAACACGATGAAAATGAAAAGATGGTAAGGTTTATAAACCAAACAAGATATTTGGATGACCATGTTATACTCAAAAGTCGAATAGTTCAAATAATTACATGCATATTCAGCAATAGCGTTAATGGCGGAGAATGTTGAGTGAGAAATATTAAAACTAGTTTTCAATATTGCATAACACTCATATAGACAGGAAGATAATTATGAGAATTATGCTTCTAAACTTTTGAATATACAAGGGAGTGATCGTAGCTATCAAAAATATTACGCCCGATGTGGGGCTCGAACCCACGACCCCGGGATTAAGAGTCCCGTGCTCTACCGACTGAGCTAACCGGGCAGATATTGTTAACATCTATTGCCTTTTCATGTCAAGCGCTATCGTATTTCTAAATTATAAAGTAAAAAAAAACATTCATCAAGCTGAATATTTTCGTCACAATAATGGTCTCACTGTTGACTGATCACAATGCAGTGTTTATTTCATATTATTCTTGCACTGGATGGAGTGGGGTTTGATTATGTTGCAACACTATATATTCGGTTAAGATTGATGTTGATCAGGCATCTTAAATGTTGCCATCTTTGTGCCAGTTTCAACTATAATAGGCCAACCGACTGGCACATCAGCCGACCATTTACATCTAGTCCTGAATTAATCTTGTAAGTGGTTGTAGGAATACACATCAATTTGATGTGCTTTGTAAATCGCCTGTTAATTTTTTACGACAGCAAAAGCCTAAATTTGTTCGATTTTCAGCTATTATTGTTTACCATTTGTATATATGGATATTATTGTGGACTAAAAATATCAGGATTGTGTTCATCTTTGAAAATGATGTAAGGCGTGTACACCTACCATATATGGTCTGCAAAATGTTCATACTGAAATAAGAATAGTCAGCTAGGAAGAAGAGTTATCCTCCCATAGAAGTAGATGTAGACACGTGGATTAAAGACAAAAAGAATATCTCTAAAAACGGCTTAGGTGACCCCTATTCTGAATTGTATGAAACTATTTAGTAGACAAGGTTTGTGATAAATTTTCATCAAGGGAAAGAATTTTTATACTAGGTCGCTGATTGTTGCCTTAGATTTGTACATAAAAACTCGCCCCTGTAAATTTTCTTTTATGTTCATAATCATTACCTACCTCTTTGACGTTAAATAACGCTAAAAAAAATAGTTATGTGACAGTGCCTGCCACTTTGTCACGAAAGATTACCTCATCATCATCATCATCATCATCATCATCATCATCATCATCATCATGTGTCTCTGGAACAAAAGTGGTCGAGGAGGCACTGTGCTGATGAACATCCGACCATTTCCCTCCACTTGTGTCGATGATGTGCTACTGCTCATATCTCCGAAACATTTTGTTCATGGTCCATTCTGCGTTGTTGTCTGTCCCGATGTTTCTCTGTCTACGTTTCCTTATGCTACCCTGGACGCTGCCCTGCAATACTGTTGTGGAAAGGCTGTTGGATCTAGTGACATGGCCATAACATGTTTGCTTTCTCTTGTTTGCGATGGTGACGAGGTTTTCACATCGGCCTACTTTGTACCTAATACTGTTACGCACTTTTTCATTTTTAAAATTAGTCCATGTTAAACATACGAAGCATGGTTCTTTAGCATATCGTTTCAAGCCACTGAATTCTTTATGGGTATTCTGCTGCCAGATTTCAGTCTTTACATGAATACAAAATATTAAGATGACTAATGGTCTCAATAGTCTGATGTTTTTTGGAGACACATATTCTTGTCTCTCCAAATGGGTCTTAGCTTTGGCATGGCTGCCATTATCTGTACTACTCGTGAGAAAGCTTCCGCTTTTGATCCCTCGTCGGTGATGATAGAACCAAGATATTTGAATGGGCGCGCTGCATCCAGTTCCTGTTCTCCGAATTTAATCTTGGCTTAAATTTGTTTGCCACTATTTATCATCAGGTTTGTCTACTCCATGTCATATCCGGAAGATGGTTTATCAGGTTTCCCATTAGGCTGGAAAGCTCTTCTTCACTGCCTTCCAGCCTATCAATGTCGTCTGCAAATCGGAGGTTGGTAATGTTACGCCTTCCAATGCTAACTATCCCACAGTAGTTTTTAATATAGAACAATAATAATTAGGTACAGTATATGTAAAAAAAGATTATGGCAGTCTAAGACTAGTCAAAGCACAAGAAGTCTCTTACAGGCTATTGATTTACTAAACGAAACCAAATAGAAATATTTACTTATTCTTTTCAAATATACAATATATCGTGCAAAGGGGAAAAGTAAAAGTAGAAAAAACTTGATGGAAATGAAAAGATGGTAAGGTTTAAAAACCAAACAAGATATTTGGATGACCATGTTGTACTCAAAAGTCGAATAGTTCAAATAATTACATGCATATTCAGCAATAGCGTTAATGGCGGAGAATGTTGAGTGAGAAAATATTAAAACGTTTTCAATATTGCATAACACTCATATAGACAGGAATATAATTATGAGAATTATGCATCCAAACTTTGAATATACAAGGGAATGATCGTAGCTATCAAAAATATTACGCCCGATGTGGGGCTCGAACCCACGACCCCGGGATTAAGAGTCACGTGCTCTACCGACTGAGCTAACCGGGCAGATATTGTTAACATCTATTGCCTTTTCACTTCAAGCGATATCGTATTTCTAAATTATAAAGTAAAAAAAAAAACATTCATCAAGCTGAATATTTTCGTCACAATAATGGTCTCACTGTTGACTGATCACAATGCAGTGTTTATTTCATGTTATTCTTGCACTGGACGGGGTGGGGTTTGATTATGTTGCAACATTATGTATTCGGTTAAGATTGATGTTGATCAGGCATCTTAAATGTTGTCATCTTTGTGCCAGTTTCAACTATAATAGGCCAACCGACTGGCACATCAGCCGACCATTTACATCCAGTCCTGAATTAATCTTGTAAGTGGTTGTAGGAATACACATCAATTTGATGTGCTTTGTAAATCGCCTGTTAATTTTTTACGACAGCAAAAGCCTAAATTTGTTCGATTTTCAGCTATTATTGTTTACCATTTGTATATATGGATATTATTGTGGACTAAGAATTTTGGGATTGTGTTCTTCTTTGAAAATGATGTAAGGCGTGTACACCTACCATATATGGTCTGCAAAATGTTCATACTGAAATACGAATAGTCAGCTAGGAAGAAGAGTTATCCTCCCATAGAAGTAGATGTAGACACGTGGATTAAAGACAAAATGAATATCTCTAAAATCGGCTTAGGTGACCCCTATTCTGAATTGTATGAAACTATTTAGTAGACAAGGTTTGTGATAAATTTTCATCAAGGGATATAATTTTTATACTAGGTCGCTGATTTTTGCCTTAGATTTGTACATAAAAACTCGCCCCTTTAAATTTTCTTTTATGTTCATAATCATTACCTACCTATTTGACGTTAAATAACGCTAAAAAAAATAGTTATGTGACAGTGCCTGCCACTTTGTCACGAAAGATTACCTGATCATCATCATCATCACCACCATTATCATCATCATCATCATCATCATCATCATCATCATCATCATCATGTTTCTCTGGAACAAAAGTGGTCGAGGAGGCACTGTGCTGCTGAACATCCGACCAGTTCCCTCCACTTGTGTCGATGATGTGCTACTGCTCATATCTCCGAAACATTTTTTTCATGGTCCATTCTGCGTTGTTGTCTGTCCCGATTCTTCTCTGTCTACGTTTCCTTATGCTACCCTGGATGCTGCCCAGTAATACTGTTGTGGAAAGGCTGTTGGATCTAGTGACATGGCCATAACATGTTTGCTTTCTCTTGTTTGCGATGGTGACGAGGTTTTCACATCGGCCTACTTTGTACCTAATACTGTTAGGCACTTTTTCATTTTTATAATTAGTCCATGTTAAACATACGAAGCATGGTTCTTTAGCATATCGTTTGAAGCCCCTGGATTCTTTATGGGTATTCTGCTGCCAGATTTCAGTCTTTACGTGAATACAAAATATTGAGATGACTAATGGTCTCAATAGTCTGATGTTTTTTGGAGACACATATTGTTGTCTCTACAAATGGGTCTGAGATTTGGCATGGCTGCCATTGTCTGTACTGCTCGTGAGAAATCTTCCGCTTTTGATCCCTCTTCGGTGATGATAGAACCAAGATATTTGAACGGGCGCGCTGCTTCCAGTTCCTGTTCTCCGAATTTAATCTTGGCTTAAATTTGTTTGCCACTATTTGTCATCAGGTTTGTCTACTCCATGTCATATCCGGAAGATGCTTTATCAGGTTTCCCACTAGGCTGGAAAGCTCTTCGTCACTGCCTGCCAGCCCATCAATGTCGTCTGCAAAGCGGAGGTTGGTAATGTTACGCCCTCCAATGCTAACTATCCCACAGTAGTTTTTAATATAGAACAATAATAATTAGGTACAGTGTATGTAAAAATAGATTAAGGCAGTCTAAGACTAGTCAAAGCACAAGAAGTCTCTTACAGGCTATTGATTTACTAAACGAAACCAAATAGAAACATTTGCTTATTCAACTCAAATATACAATATATCGTGCAAAGGGGAAGAGTAAAAGTAGAAAAAACTTGATGGAAATGAAAAGATGATAATGTTTAAAAACCAAACAAGATATTTGGATGACCATGTTATACTCAAAAGTCGAATAGATCAAATAATTACATGCATATTCAGCAATAGCATTAATGGCGGAGAATGTTGAGTGAGAAAATATAAAAACTAGTTTTCAATATTGCATAACACTCATATAGACAGGAATATAATTATGAGAATTATGCTTCTAAACTTTGAATATACAAGGGAATGATCGTAGCTATCAAAAATATTACGCCCGATGTGGGGCTCGAACCCACGACCCCGGGATTAAGAGTCCCGTGCTCTACCGACTGAGCTAACCGGGCAGATATTGTTAACATCTATTGCCTTTTCAAGTCAAGCGATATCGTGTTTCTAAATTATAAAGTAAAAAAAAAACATTCATCAAGCTGAATATTTTCGTCAGAATAATGGTCTCACTGTTGACTGATCACAATGCAGTGTTTATTTCATGTTATTCTTGCACTGGACGAAGTGGGGTTTGATTATGTTGCAACACTATATATTCGGTTAAGATTGATGTTGATCAGGCATCTTAAATGTTGCCATCTTTTTGCCAGTTTCAACTATAATAGGCCAACCGACTGGCACATCAGCCGACCATTTACATCCAGTCCTGAATTAATCTTGTAAGTGGTTGTAGGAATACACATCAATTTGATGTGCTTTGTAAATCGCCTGTTAATTTTTTACGACAGCAAAAGCCTAAATTTGTCCGATTTTCAGCTATTATTGTTTACCATTTGTATATATGGATATTATTTTGACTAAGAATTTCGGGATTGTGTTCTTCTTTGAAAATGATGTAAGGCGTGTACACCTACCATATATGGTCTGCAAAATGTTGATAATGAAATAAGAATCGTCAGCTAGGAAGAAGAGTTATCCTCCCATAGAAGTAGATGTAGACACGTGGATTAAAGACAAATAGAATATCTCTAAAAACGGCTTAGGTGACCCCTTCATACTATTCTTGCACTGGACGGAGTGGGGTTTGATTATGTTGCAACACTATATATTCGGTTAAGATTGATGTTGATCAGGCATCTTAAATGTTGCCATCTTTGTGCCAGTTTCAACTATAATAGGCCAACCGACTGGCACATCAGCCGACCATTTACATCTAGTCCTGAATTAATCTTGTAAGTGGTTGTAGGAATACACATCAATTTGATGTGCTTTGTAAATTGCCTGTTTATATTTTAAAACAGCAAAAGCTTAAATTTGTCCGATTTTCAGCTATTATTGTTTAGAATTTGTATATATGGATGTGTTTGTGAACTAAGAATTTCGGGATTGTGTTCTCCTTTGAAAATGATGTAAGGTGTGTAAACCTACTATATATGGTCTGCAAAATGTTGATAATGAAATACGAATAGTCAGCTAGGAAGAAGAGTTTTCCCCCCATAGATGCTGAACATCCGACCAGTTCCCTCCACTTGTGTCGATGATGTGCTACTGCTCATATTTCCGAAACATTTTTTTCATGGTCCATTCTGTGTTGTCCCGATGTTTCTCTGTCTACGTTTCCTTATGCTACCCTGGACGCTGCCCTGCAATACTGTTTTGGAAAGGATGTTGGATCTAGTGACATGGCCATAACATGTTTGCTTTCTCTTGTTTGCGATGGTGACGAGGTTTTCACATCGGCCTACTTTGTACCTAATACTGTTACTCACTTTTTCATTTTTATAATTAGTCCATGTTAAACATACGAAGCATGGTTCTTTAGCATATCGTTTCAAGCCCCTAGATTCTTTATGGGTATTCTGCTGCCGGATTTCAGTCTTTACATGAATACAAAATATTGAGATGACTAGTGCTCTCAATAGTCTGATGTTTTTTGGAGACACATATTCTTGTCTCTCCAAATGGGTCTTAGCTTTGGCATGGCTGCCATTGTCTGTACTGCTCGTGAGAAATCTTCCGCTTTTGATCCCTCTTCGGTGATGATAGAACCAAGATATTTGAACGGGCGCGCTGCTTCCAGTTCCTAGTTCTCCGAATTTAATCTTGGCTTAAATTTGTTTGCCTCTATTTGTCATCAGGTTTGTCTACTCCATGTCATATCCGGAAGATGCTTTATCAGGTTTCCCACTAGGCTGGAAAGCTCTTCGTCACTGCCTGCCAGCCCATCAATGTCGTCTGCAAAGCGGAGGTTGGTAATGTTACGCCCTCCAATGCTAACTATCCCACAGTAGTTTTTAATATAGAACAATAATAATTAGGTACAGTATATGTAAAAATAGATTAAGGCAGTCTAAGACTAGTCAAAGCACAAGAAGTCTCTTACAGGCTATTGATTTACTAAACGAAACCAAATAGAAACATTTGCTTATTCAACTCAAATATACAATATATCGTGCAAAGGGGAAGAGTAAAAGTAGAAAAAACTTGATGGAAATGAAAAGATGGTAAGGTTTAAAAACCAAGCAAGATATTTGGATGACCATGTTATACTCAAAAGTCGAATAGATCAAATAATTACATGCATATTCAGCAATAGCATTAATGGCGGAGAATGTTGAGTGAGAAAATATAAAAACTAGTTTTCAATATTGCATAACACTCATATAGACAGGAATATAATTATGAGAATTATGCTTCTAAACTTTGAATATACAAGGGAATGATCGTAGCTATCAAAAATATTACGCCCGATGTGGGGCTCGAACCCACGACCCCGGGATTAAGAGTCCCGTGCTCTACCGACTGAGCTAACCGGGCAGATATTGTTAACATCTATTGCCTTTTCAAGTCAAGCGATATCGTGTTTCTAAATTATAAAGTAAAAAAAAAACATTCATCAAGCTGAATATTTTCGTCAGAATAATTGTCTCACTGTTGACTGATCACAATGCAGTGTTTATTTCATGTTATTCTTGCACTGGACGAAGTGGGGTTTGATTATGTTGCAACACTATATATTCGGTTAAGATTGATGTTGATCAGGCATCTTAAATGTTGCCATCTTTTTGCCAGTTTCAACTATAATAGGCCAACCGACTGGCACATCAGCCGACCATTTACATCCAGTCCTGAATTAATCTTGTAAGTGGTTGTAGGAATACACATCAATTTGATGTGCTTTGTAAATCGCCTGTTAATTGTTTACGACAGCAAAAGCCTAAATTTGTCCGATTTTCAGCTATTATTGTTTACCATTTGTATATATGGATATTATTTTGACTAAGAATTTCGGGATTGTGTTCTTCTTTGAAAATGATGTAAGGCGTGTACACCTACCATATATGGTCTGCAAAATGTTGATAATGAAATAAGAATAGTCAGCTAGGAAGAAGAGTTATCCTCCCATAGAAGTAGATGTAGACACGTGGATTAAAGACAAATAGAATATCTCTAAAAACGGCTTAGGTGACCCCTTCATACTATTCTTGCACTGGACGGAGTGGGGTTTGATTATGTTGCAACACTATATATTCGGTTAAGATTGATGTTGATCAGGCATCTTAAATGTTGCCATCTTTGTGCCAGTTTCAACTATAATAGGCCAACCGACTGGCACATCAGCCGACCATTTACATCTAGTCCTGAATTAATCTTGTAAGTGGTTGTAGGAATACACATCAATTTGATGTGCTTTGTAAATTGCCTGTTTATATTTTAAAACAGCAAAAGCTTAAATTTGTCCGATTTTCAGCTATTATTGTTTAGAATTTGTATATATGGATGTGTTTGTGAACTAAGAATTTCGGGATTGTGTTCTCCTTTGAAAATGATGTAAGGTGTGTAAACCTACTATATATGGTCTGCAAAATGTTGATAATGAAATACGAATAGTCAGCTAGGAAGAAGAGTTTTCCCCCCATAGATGCTGAACATCCGACCAGTTCCCTCCACTTGTGTCGATGATGTGCTACTGCTCATATTTCCGAAACATTTTTTTCATGGTCCATTCTGTGTTGTCCCGATGTTTCTCTGTCTACGTTTCCTTATGCTACCCTGGACGCTGCCCTGCAATACTGTTTTGGAAAGGATGTTGGATCTAGTGACATGGCCATAACATGTTTGCTTTCTCTTGTTTGCGATGGTGACGAGGTTTTCACATCGGCCTACTTTGTACCTAATACTGTTACTCACTTTTTCATTTTTATAATTACTCCATGTTAAACATACGAAGCATGGTTCTTTAGCATATCGTTTCAAGCCCCTAGATTCTTTATGGGTATTCTGCTGCCAGATTTCAGTCTTTACATGAATACAAAATATTGAGATGACTAGTGCTCTCAATAGTCTGATGTTTTTTGGAGACACATATTCTTGTCTCTCCAAATGGGTCTTAGCTTTGGCATGGCTGCCATTGTCTGTACTGCTCGTGAGAAATCTTCCGCTTTTGATCCCTCTTCGGTGATGATAGAACCAAGATATTTGAACGGGCGCGCTGCTTCCAGTTCCTAGTTCTCCGAATTTAATCTTGGCTTAAATTTGTTTGCCTCTATTTGTCATCAGGTTTGTCTACTCCATGTCATATCCGGAAGATGCTTTATCAGGTTTCCCACTAGGCTGGAAAGCTCTTCGTCACTGCCTGCCAGCCCATCAATGTCGTCTGCAAAGCGGAGGTTGGTAATGTTACGCCCTCCAATGCTAACTATCCCACAGTAGTTTTTAATATAGAACAATAATAATTAGGTACAGTATATGTAAAAATAGATTAAGGCAGTCTAAGACTAGTCAAAGCACAAGAAGTCTCTTACAGGCTATTGATTTACTAAACGAAACCAAATAGAAACATTTGCTTATTCAACTCAAATATACAATATATCGTGCAAAGGGGAAGAGTAAAAGTAGAAAAAACTTGATGGAAATGAAAAGATGGTAAGGTTTAAAAACCAAACAAGATATTTGGATGACCATGTTATATACTCAAAAGTCGAATAGATTAAATAATTACATGCATATTCAGCAATAGCGTTAATGGCGGAGAATGTTGAGTGAGAAAATATAAAAACTAGTTTTCAATATTGCATAACACTCATATAGACAGGAATATAATTATGAGAATTATGCTTCTAAACTTTGAATATACAAGGGAATGATCGTAGCTATCAAAAATATTACGCCCGATGTGGGGCTCGAACCCACGACCCCGGGATTAAGAGTCCCGTGCTCTACCGACTGAGCTAACCGGGCAGATATTGTTAAGATCTATTGCCTTTTCACGTCAAGCGATATCGTGTTTCTAAATTATAAAGTAAAAAAAAAAAACATTCATCAAGCTGAATATTTTCGTAACGATAATGGTCTCACTGTTGACTGATCACAATGCAGTGTTTATTTCATGTTATTCTTGCACTGGACGAAGTGGGGTTTGATTATGTTGCAACACTATATATTCGGTTAAGATTGATGTTGATCAGGCATCTTAAATGTTGCCATCTTTTTGCCAGTTTCAACTATAATAGGCCAACCGACTGGCACATCAGCCGACCATTTACATCCAGTCCTGAATTAATCTTGTAAGTGGTTGTAGGAATACGCATCAATTTGATGTGCTTTGTAAATCGCCTGTTAATTTTTTACGACAGCAAAAGCCTAAATTTGTCCGATTTTAAGCTATTATTGTTTACCATTTGTATATATGGATATTATTTTGACTAAGAATTTTGGGATTGTGTTCTTCTTTGAAAATAATGTAAGGCGTGTACGCCTACCATATATGGTCTGCAAAATGTTCATACTGAAATAAGAATAGTCAGCTAGGAAGAAGAGTTATCCTCCCATAGAAGTAGATGTAGACACGTGGATTAAAGACAAACAGAATATCTCTAAAAACGGCTTAGGTGACCCCTATTCTGAATTGTATGAAACTGTTTAGTAGACAAGGTTTGTGATACATTTTCATCAAGGGAAATAATTTTTATACTAGGTCGCTGATTATTGCTTTAGATTTGTACATAAAAACTAGCCCCTGTAAATTTTCTTTTATGTTCATATTCGTTACCTACCTCTTTGACGTTAAATAACGCTAAACAAATAGTTATGTGACAGTGCCTGCCACTTTGTCACGAAAGATTACCTGATCATCATCATCATCATTATCATCATCATCATCATCATCATCATCATCAGTCTCTGGAACAAAAGTGGTCGTCGAGGCACTGTGCTGCTGAACATCCGACCAGTTCCCGCCACTTGTGTCGATGATGTGCTACAGCTGATATCTCCGAAACATTTTCTTCATAGTCCATTCTGTGATGTTGTCAGTCCCGATGATTCTCTGTATACCTTTCCTTATGCTACCCTGGACGCTGCCCTGCAATACTGTTGTGGAAAGGCTGTTGGATCTCGTGACATGGCCATAACATGTTTGCTTTCTCTTGTTGGCGGTGGTGACGAGGTTTTCACATCGGCCTACGTTGTACCTGTTAATGTTACGTACATTTTCTTTTTTTATAATAGTCAATATTAAAAATACGAAGCATGGTTCTATAGCATATCGTTTCAAGTCCCTGAATTCTTCATGGGTATTCTGCTGTGAGATTTCAGTCTTTACATGACATCAATGTCGTCTGCAAAGCGGAGGTTGGTAAAGTTAAGCCCTCCAATGCTAACTATTCCACAGTAGTTTTTAATATAGAACAATAATAATTAGCTACAGTGTATCTAAACATAGATTAAGGCAGTCTAAGACTAGTCAAAGCACAAGAAGTATCTTACAGGCTATTGAATTACTAAACGAAACCAAATAGAAACATTTGCTTATTCAACGCAAATGTACAATATATCGTGGCCAGAGGAAGAGGAAAAGTAGAAAACACTTGATGGAAATGAAAAGATGGTAAGGTTTAAAAACCAAACAAGATATTTGGATGACCATGTTATACTCAAAAGTCGATTAGTTCAAATAATTACAAGCATATTCATCAAAAGCATTAATGGCGGAGAATGTTGAGTTGCAAATGTGAGAAAATTCGTTACCTAGTTCTTTGACGTTAAATAACGCTAAACAAATAGTTATGTGACAGTGCCTGACACTTTGTCACGAAAGATTTACCTGATCATCATCATCATTATCATCATCATCATCATCATCATCATCATCATCATCATGAGTCTCTGGAACAAAAGTGGTTGTCGAGGCACTGTGCTGCTGAACATCCGACCAGTTCCCTCCACTTGTGTCGATGATGTGCTACAGCTGATATCCCCGAAAAATTTTCTTCATAGTCCATTCTGTGATGTAGTCAGTCCCGATGATTCCTGTATACCTTTCCTTATGCTACCCTGGACTCTGCCCTGCAATACTGTTGTGGAAAGGCTGTTGGATGTAGTAACATGGCCATAACATGTTTGCTTTCTCTTGTTGGCGGTGGTGACGAGGTTTGCACATCAGCCTACTTTATACCTGTTACTGTTACGTACATTTTCTTTTTTATAATAGTCCATATTAAAAATACGAAGCATGGTTCTATAGCATATCGTTTCAAGTCCCTGAATTCTTCATGGGTATTCTGCTGTCAGATTTCAGTCTTTACATGAATACAAAATATTGAGATGACTAGTGCTCTCAATAGTCTGATGTTTTTGGGAGACACATATTCTTGTCTCTCCAAATGGGTCTTAGCTTTGGCATAGCTGTTATTGTTTGTGCTGCTCGTGAGAAAGCTTCCGCTCTTGATCCCTCATTGGTGATGATAGAACCAAGATATTTGAACGGGCGCGCTGCTTCCAATTCCTGTTCTCCGAATTGTTTTTTGTTGTTTTTTGCAATGACTCCAATATCATCAGTATTTAATGTTTAGATAAAGTTATTTATAATAAAACAAAATAACACTCAATCACATTATATAGTTTTGGACTTGAAACATGTTTAAGTTATTAAGTTATACAGTACCTCATAAAAATTTCAAACAATAATTGAAATAAAAAGATATTGCTTGTATGGATGGATAAACAAACACAATCATACAAAGATGAAGAACGTTAAAGTTGTATAGAATATTCAAAGCTGGCCTAATGCGTAATACAAGGAAACTCTATATATTAATATTTATATGATATGTGGTGAAATTGTAGCACTAAATTAAAACTATTCTCAGTAAAATACATATACTGTATAAACTTGCATGCTGTACAACAAATATATATTAAAGGCTGTGAAAATACATTGCGTAGATGAAACACCCCCGCCTGATGTAGGACTCGAACAAACGACCCGAGATTAAGAACACCTAGCTCTATCAACTGCTGATAAGACTATATTACGTAATTTTATATTCAAAGTCATGCTGTAGCTATGTTCTTTCCGGTGATGTCATGTATCTTAATTTATTAACAACGTACGATATTTCTAACACGAATTCTACTTTGTTATATAAACTACTTTGTTATATAAAGAATATCAACTATCTATTTATTATAATTTGTAAACGAACTCCGAATCTACAAAACATATAGTGTATTTCAAAATCAGCTAATTGAACTACTATTGATGTAGCGTCTCTCAGATATGGCGGTGCTTACTGTCAAATCACATCGAATGTTTCTTATATGTTTGTTTGTTTTATACAGGTAATATATGTTAAACGAGGAAATGAAACGCTTAAGTCTTGAAACAGTCCATACGGTAACTAGCAAGGTATATTTTCACGGTAACATATATAATTATACCAATAAATCGACAGGTAATTAACTCGGGAGCATCATGTTAAATTTTGACTTCCAATGTTACATAACGTTAAAATAATAAAACTAGTTATTTGAATAATAAATACCTAATTTCGTGAATGTCTGTGTATGGATACTGTACATTGTACCTAATGTCTGTGTATGGATACTGTACATTGTACCTAATGTATGTGTATGGATACTGTACATAGTACCTAATGTCTGTGTATGGATACTGTACATTGTACCTAATGTCTGTGTATGGATACTGTACATTGTACCTAATGTCTGGGTATGGATACTGTACATAGTACCTAATGTCTGTGTATGGATACTGTACATTGTACCTAATGTCTGGGTATGTATACTGTACAGTTTACCTGACGTTATGAATAATGACTGCACATGTGCAAGGCATGTTTGGTTCAGACAGCTTAGATATTACTTTGAGATTGCATTTCCTATGTTATCTGTGCTCTACAACAGACTAGTCTATCCTCCTTATTTTTTTTCTAGTTAAAGCTCAGTACATTACCGAGATCTGTGTGTCTGTGTCTCTCACAATCTGGCCTTTTTCTTGCGAAACGATGGGTCGCAGACATTGGAAATCGGAACGATGTATTTACATTGCATTTCCGCTATAGCATGAGTCGAAGTTTGAATTGAGCAGCTGTATAGGAATAGTACACAGTTTTGACACAAAATGTCAGTCTCTTTCAATTATATGTTCCAAAATATCAAACTCTCTCAAACAAACAAACAACCAGGTTTTCGGCGAGATATATGCCATGTCGGGCTTTTGGCCAAGGTTTCGCATTTATTTAAAGCGCATCTAAGTTCTACTGTAAACGCTATAGACCACCGCTCCGGTGGCCTAGTGGTTTGAGCGTCTGCACAGAAGCGGATTGTCGTGGGTTAGATCTTCAACCGAGTCATACCAAATACTTACAAAAATGGTATTAACAGCTGCCTGGCTTGGCGCTCAGCATTAAGAGGTTAGTGTTAAGAAAAGGTCGGCCTGGTGTTAGGATAATAAGATTGGGTGGGACATCATGCTACAATGTCTGCTGCATGATACCCCAGTGCTAGTTGTCATTATAAACTGCCACTCGGCAGCAGTGACGTAGCGAGAGTGTTCAGCGCCCGGTGCAAGGTTCATATGTGTCGCCTCCCTCCCCCCCCCCCCCCGACGTAGCGGAGATTTGACGCCCGGGGACAAGTTATAAATGTTAAGACCCCAGTGTCACTGACACAAAGGAAAACAGTAGTCAATACTAAATATAACATAATAATACAAAAATGTTACCAACAATTAGTGACTTAGTCATCATACTAAATTAATTTTTCTCGCCAGATTCAGTCTGAACCAGAGTTAATCTCAATCATCCAGAAATCCTGGCAGGAAATTAGTTATTTACTTAGTTGTTTCTTCTGAAGCACACTTTGTAAAAGCATACTCTGAATCCTCCAATCCTCTTTTCCCAGCGCCCCCCTCCCCCAAAACGGTGCCCAGTGCAACTTGCACACACACACACACACACACACACACACACACACACACACACACACACACACACCAGCTACGCCACTGCACGGCAGACATCGTAGCGATATGACTGAACAATTGTTAAGGCTACGTTCAAAATCCTAATCAAACAAACATGCAGAAAAAATTTTTAGAAAAAAATATATCCTTGCATAATACGATGGCAAAAAGTTACCTCTACTGATTAAGCCTAAAAGCCGCATATACCCAGATCTGTTGTATATATATATATATATATATATATATATATATATATATATATATATATATATATATATATATATATATATATATATATGTTGTATATATATATATATATATATATATATATATATATATATATATATATATATATATATATATATATATATATATATATATATATATATATATATATATATATATATATATATATATCGGTTTGCTTGTTCCTTTTCATGTCTAGTTACAGTCTGAAATTCAATGTTAAAAAAGAACAATCATCAGATGTCTTTGTGACATTTAGCTTCTGGTGCTTCATTATCACCCATTAGAAGCCGCATGAGATAATCTACGCCATTAGCATACAATTATGCGATCTTATCCCCATCACATGCCGTAGGATATAATCTACACCATAAATAAAACGTTATACAACTTTATTTTCCACGGATGTGGTTATTACTAGGTATCACATATACGCCTTTTATACGGGTTATGTTATTTCCTTCGCCCGTGGATTATTTAATGAATATCGATAGGGTGAGTATTTATCTTCAACACCGCTGAAATAATAATCACTACCCAGAAACCAATGTTAATTTAGCCAATCTAACTTCCATTCTTCGCTGTTCTACGTGAATATCTGACATTGCATATGGGCAACGTTCCCTCTAAGCTGCGCGCGTGCGCAGCTGCTTAGGCTTTGTCGCGCAGCAGAATTGTCAGTTTTTGCTCAATCCAACAATAAAATTTGCTGTCTCCGTAATGCTTGCGCAGTGCAGCGAGCACTGCGCGCACACCTACCATTCGCTTAGAGGGAACGTTGCTTATGGATCATTTTCTGGTGACGTTTATATATATATATATATATATATATATATATATATATATATATATATATATATATATATACATGTGTGTGTGTGTGTGTGTGTGTGTGTGTGTGTGTGTGTGTGTGTGCACTAAAATAATTTTCTTATATATAGAAATATAGAACACACTCTATCAATGGCGACGAAATTAATATCTTTTATATGAGATACAAGTAAACTATAATATAATAAGCTCTAACCGGGAACAAACAGAAAATTTCATATCATCTAAACTCGGCTCCCATTTTAAAATTTCTATACTTTCTCCAGTAGATTGTTTTAAAGTACAACGATAAGAACACTACCTGACTGCATGAGGATTTTCAAAGTTAAGGCCAGTTGTATTCTCACCTTTACGACACGGATATAAACTTTGGAAAATAGTATGAAATGACAAATGTTCTTTAGTCTACTGCACGATACTCATTGCATGTCAAGTACGATCATCTCCACACATCATTTTAACATGACGTAACATCGGTATAATTTCAAATCCAGCTATCGCTTAATGTATTAAATATTTATAATTATAATTTCAAATCCAGCTATCACTTTATGTATTAAATATTTTGTTTCGTGTGTTTATAAAAACTGAGGCATACACTAAGTAAAACGCATTTATATAAATGCAATATCCCTTTTGATAATCAAATTGTAGCATTTCGAGAAAAGAAATAGTATTTATAGAAGTCCCCCTTCCACGACCACAACCACTCTAAACCCTACCCCCGCCACCCCCGCCCTTCGCCTCCCATCTCCATTACCCCATCCCCCCGGTTTCGGCAATTTGTCTCATTCACTTATAATTAAATGCAGATGACTTTTGTTTGCTCATTTCAAATCTTCAACATTTCTAAAGTTGAGCTCTCTTAAGTTATGTGCTCTCAACTTATCCCACGTAATATAAATAATTATCAGAATGGGTTTATTTCAACTTGTCATGTGTAAGTTATGGTTTGGTCTCCGATAACATCCAGTGCGCTGATGCAGTCTCGGAAAGTGACACAGATAACCATGAAGCGAAATCGTTGTAGGATGACTATTGTGCCGTTGAAACGAGATTTAAATATTTTAAGGAATGGAAATCACGTCTTCATTGGCGACATTTTGTCCGACTTAATGAAGGGAAACGAGGCAATAGATTTATGTCCTGATCGGCATAGAGATATTTTCCGCGACAGATGACGGTTGCGATATCTGACAAGAGCTATAGGCATTCTAGTCAAGAACAAGACATTGAAAGATAGGAGATTTATGCCATTTTTTCTTCTAATTAACTATTCTGCATTCCTTAAGAATGGAGATTTATTACACGTATTTCTAATTAACTATGCTGCATTCCTTACGATTGGAAATTTATGACATATTTTTCTGATTAACTATGCTGCATTCCTTAAGTAAATGAAGTCAGCAAATTCAGTTTTACATCTAGTGGAATAAGAACTGTCCTTGAATATATCATCGAATTTAAAGTTATACATTTTTAAGCTGCATCTTCTGTAAATTCTGCTAATTAAATATATATCAACATTCAGTAGGTAGGTACTATTCTTGAATATGTATAATAAAATTGGACATGCGTCTTTTGTCTGAAGATAACTACCTCTCAAAATACTAACTTAGTCCCGAACGCAAGATACGAGGAGACGATTAGACTTTTGAAAAAGTATCTCTATTATAGTTAGTGGTTATAGCGTCCACCTCGGATACAGAGGGAGCGGGTTCAAATCCCGGCCGAGTCATATCAAAAACGTATACATGGTACTTACAGCTGCCTCGTTAGGCGCTCAGCGTTAAGAGGCTAGTATTAGGAAAGGTCGGCATGGTGTCAGGATAATGTGACTGGGTGAGACTTCATACTACATGTCAGCGGCATGATTCCCCAATGCTAGACATTAATCTCTCTCTCTCTCTCTCTCTCTCTCTCTCTCTCTCTCTCTCTCTCTCTCTCTCTATATATATATATATATATATATATATATATATATATATATATATATATATGCCGCAATTTGTTGTTTCCGTTACAGAAGTTGTTATAGTGCCTAACGAAAGATTCGCTTCTCCATCAAATGACCTATTACGGGTTAAAATTATTTATGATGGTATCGTCTTGACACGTTGAACGCTGATTTGATAGAACTATATGCAACTATAATTGTCTTAACTTATTTGACTGCCAGTCTTCGATTAATTAGAGTGATAAGGCCCCCAGGGTGGTCAAGTGATCTAAGGCACATTCCTTTGTATATTACTCATATATCTTATCTCCTGATAAGGATCGTCAAGAGTTTCACAGGGGTCGTTGGTTCTTCCTGAGTTCTTCCGCCAGCAAACATACTAGTCGCCATGTACAACCCATCATGTACTGAAAGGATAGTGATAATTTTTATTCCATGACCATATGATATTTAGATACAATACGAAACACATTGCGATTCCACAATCATGCATTATCGGATGGCTTCCGGGTGGTATGTTAAGTGTATTTTGTTTATATCAACTGTATAACTGGACTTCATTCGTGGGCATTGGTAAAACAAGAGAAAAAGCAGAAAAGCCGTAGTTTGTTTTTGCATCTTTGTTCATAGAAAGTTAAGGAGGCTATCCACATCGTGAAACATTTGGCTACGTCACTTGTGGTGATTAAATGAAAGCTGTATTTTGTGGATTGTAGCAAATAACTAAGGTAAGGTGATTCGAAAACAGGAATAAATATGTTTGCTTAGCACACACTTTCTGGAACTCTCAATACCAATTTCCATCGTCCAACTCTTCCCTCCTGCTCAGAAAAAACATGTATTGTTCCAGTGCTCTTCTCAGCAGTTGAATTAATCAATTTAGATAGTGTCTTTGAACACAGTGTGTTGATGCAAGTTGTTATATTAGAGAATGTCCTGACAGTTTATCAGTCATATTATCATATTATTAATAGTGTACGAGAATACAAGGTACATAAAATCCAGAGTGGAAAAAACAGATTGAAATTGAATATCTCTGATAATAATGAACCAATACATTTTGTGCGTGCACGCGCGCGAGAGAGACAGATAGACAGAGAGACAGACAGAGAGACAGATATATAAAGAGAGAATGTGTGTGTGTGTGTGTGTGTGTGTGTGTGTGTGTGTGTGATTTGGATTTTTAACGTAGCTTTAACAATTTTGCAGTCATATTGCTTCGATGTATTCAGTGTGGCAGCTAGCACTGGGGCATCATGCCACATGTATGTAGCATGATGTCCCACCAAGTCACTATGACGACCAATCCTAACACTAACCTCTTGATGCTGAGCACCTAGCGAGGCAGTTACATAATATAATTATTATATGTCTTTGGAAAGACTCTGCCGGGGTTCGAACTGGCGACCTCCCTCATCCCAGGCTACGTGGGCGAACCGCAATATTTAAATATGCATGAAAATGTGATGCAGTGGTTTTATGACAGCAGGAAATCGATTCCCATGTTGATTTCAGAATATACAAACATACAGAGTTTTGAAACGTTACCAGATCTGATTAGGATATACGTTTCTGTTATTTTTTTTAAATAAAAAAACATATAATAGTTCTTGAATGCAGTAGTGCCAAAAGTAACACAAGTTGAAATCAACCCGCAAAATTTAGTTCATACATAAGTTCCATATCATTTTGTTTTCAACGCTTCTGAAATGAAAGCAAAGACATTATACAAATGAAAGTCACTCTTGGAGTGAACAAAATGGCAAAAATGGGCTATTATGGGGCATCCTGCAATATGACTTCTCAACAATGATGTCAGTCCTTGAATATGTGATTTGAATTTTGGCAGCGGGCTGTGTACTCGCACAATTGATTGTCGAAAATGTACTATTTAGTTATTTTAATTCTCTCTTAGACAGGAAAAATACGTACTGCAATACGAGCTTGTAAGATTGGATAGACTGTATAAGCAAATGGTTTTCCGTACGCTTCTCGTAACAATGTCTACTGTTGTATGGTGCTCCTTAAACGACCATTAATTAAGCGAAGAGGGATCTCTTGAAAGTGGTTCATAAAAAGGAAATAGAATAAAAATTGTCATATGGTCCGGAATTAACAGGACAACAACAACAACAACAACAACAAAGATATTTCTGACAGGAAAGCACTTTTTAAAAAACTTTTGAACGATTAGGAAGAAAGCTGAAATTCAAACTTTTTTCACAATGATTGTTGGAGGTTTTAGTATAATTGATAAGCACCAATTTATTTATAACTCAATTATTCAAGTGTCCATGGTATCACATGTACAAGACATAATGATAACATGACAGAGTTGCTAGGAATGAAATACATCACACCTGTGTTCACATATCTTCTAATTAAATAATTTTTAATTGAAAAACCTTAAATCTTCACCTGATACGAATCCAATTAAAAATGCATACATTAAATCGTCAATACGAGAAACCCGAAGAAAACAAGAATAGTTCAAGGTAATAAACAATGATCTTTCAAATTGACAAAACTGAACAGTAGAGACTTTGGATATACACACAGACTGGTGGACACTGACAAAAGGTACACTATAAACCGATGACTAAGAGAAGACGACATACAAAACACAATAAAATAAGAGAGAAACACAGAATGCAACAAAAACAGACAAAGCACAATTAGAAAGGGAAACACAGACTCTAACAAGGACAGATACATGTCGAATCGAAAAAAGTAATCATTCAATGAATATTATTTTGCCTTATGTAAGCATTTAGTGATAATGAAGAACAAAAACTACGAAAACCCAAACTACTATTAAAATAAAATAATACTCGATCTCCCACTACCTACCTATCTTAATGTGCATTTGTTCAACTCAGTATTTAATCTTGCTAATGAAATTAACGATAATCATATAGTCTTATTTTTCTACTAAGAAATTAATATCGATCATACATTATTTTAATCTGACCTGAACACGATTGTTTATAAGCAAAACAATCGCATACAAATTGAAAATGGGAAAGATAGCAGACAATTAACTTATAATCAGGTTTAGGACATTATTTGCTAACGATTTATTTGCTTTTGTTGTGATATTCAGGTAGAATAATAAGGTTCAAACGGTGCACCTTGATTTATTCCCCCCATTCCCAGCGTGATATTGATATATAATATTTGATGTTTGTCAGCCTTAGATATTTTCCATTGACAAATAACAGTCCTACTCTTGGCTATATTGTATGGAAGTATTCAACTGTAGGTGTGTTTTGTCAGAAGCGTTGATTAATACACCTGAATACTTTCCGCCACAGTGGAATTGATCCCTTTGCTTCATACCAAATACTGTCAACAAAGATCATTGCAGAATAAATATGTGTGAGAAAACAAGTTCGGTTAGGTGCTGCGTATGTCGACTGCTGTGTTTCGGAATCTTGAAACGGTTCTGTCTCACATACGTAGGCTATTTTAAACAAGAGCAGTCTAAGTATATATTAAAAATTGACTGCGATGTGTGGGTGGGGGTGGGGAGCAAAATTATCGGATATAAAGATATTAATATCATCAGTATGAAAAGATTGCCAAAGATAATAGTTACTTGTGTCAATAGATGTCAATATGTCACGGAGCATCTAGACTCCCTTTTTTCGGAATAAGCAGTAAAATTGAGTATATACAAACATGAACGTTCTTTTGGTTCAGATGATATTTTCGCGGCATACATTAAGTCGCTTACACAACATAGATAGCAGATAAATTTGCACTTTATGAGCTCTGAAAAGAAAAGAAACAATTAATTTCAAAGGACAAATCTTTTCGTTAAGGGACGATTTCAACCTGCAACACGCGATCATCAAAGAAACAAAATATAGTTCTTTTTTTGTTTTCTTTATTTTGGAATGTGGCTTGCAATCTAACCAATGGCATACCATTGCGAATACAAGCAAGGTTTGTCAAGCTGCGGGAGTTATTAAATTCATTGCTGTATGTATGTATGTATGTATGTATGTATGTATGTATGTATGTATGTATGTATGTATGTATGTATGTATGTATGTATGTATGTATGTATGTGTGTGTGTGCGTATGCATGTATGTATGTATGAATGCATTTTACAGATTAAATGTGCAGGAAAACAATAAAACTCTAATTTGTCCAAACTATTTAATTTTGAAGCTTTATACCAAGCCAGGTTTAAATCCACGAAGTCCTACCAAGGTTACGAAGCGGAAATTGAAGGGCAATGTTCTTCGCAAAACATTTACAAAAAGCAGTAAAATGATACATAACCTAGGTATTTTTATCTAAAGTCAAATTTCCTTTCCATCCATTAAGATCTTCTAAATTTATTAAGCGAAGAAAACCTTGGTGAGCAATGTTCCTACGAAAAACGCGACATAATTCCGTAACTATTGTCGCTAAATGGTACGAAACGTACTTTGTTTGGACCTTCTTAATTCAAATCCTTATAATAAATTTAACTTCAATTCATTAAACTGTTTAAAAGTGGAAAGAAAGTTGAATCGTAAGGAATTAAGTTAAAGAGGCCCAATAAATACGTAATAATTGACTGGTAACGCTCAAAATCGAATGGTACACATATCCTCTGTCTTACTAATGTAAAGAGGGGGCCTCGAGTGGCCGAATGAAGCGCTTTCAATTACGGATCACATATATATATGTGTGTGTGTGTGTGTGTGCGTGTGCGTGTGCGTGTGTGTCAGATGCATTATTGTGCAAACTATTTTATCTATTTGAGTATTACTTTAAAATAAAAGCCATTATTCAGTTTCGTGCAAAGTTTGAAGCAGTTATTCATTTTTTAGTCTATCCTGACATTAGCTTATCAACTGAATGGCTATCAGCACCTACTGGCAATACAATTATTACTTACCTTAGCTGAAAATAGGGTGACCAAAAATGGATGTTAATAAATGGAGACATACTAAAGAGTCGAATTATAATCAACAATGCTTCACAATTTTGTAACTAAGGACCGGATATCCTCCATGAGCAAGACACAAAGAAAAATGCAAAAAGTTGATTTTAAAACCGATCCGAGCAGAATAATTGTCTAGTAATAATACGACATGTTGTAGATAGTATTTGCAAGAATGATAAAATGATGTAAATAAACAATCCACTGCTGAGTGTACCTGCGTTAAACAAAACAAACTGCGTGAACAAATAGCTTCCACATAAAAAACATTGCAATATCCAACACCGCCGAAATATCTAACACCATGAAAATATCTAACACCATGAAAATATCTAACATCTATATATTCACTAACACAATTATAGGATCTAAGACTATTATAATATCTAACACAATTATAATATCTAACACCATTATAATATCTAACACCATTATAATATCTAACACAATTATAATAGCTAACACAATTACCAATAATATCTAACACCATTATAATATCTAACATCATTATAATATCTAACACAATTATAATATCTAACACCATTATAATATATCACTATTATAATATCTAACACTTATAATATCTAACACCATTATAATATCTAACACAATTATAATATCTAACACCATTATAATATATAACATCATTATAATATCTAACACAATTATAATATCTAACACCATTATAATATATAACACAATTATAATATCTAACACCATTATAATATATAACACCATTTTAATATCTAACCTCATTATAATATCTAACACAATTATAATATATAACACTATTATAATATCTAACACCATTTTAATATCTAACACAATTATAATATCTAACACCATTATAATATTTAACACTATTATAATATCTTACACCATTATAATATCTAACACCATTATAATATCTAACACTATTATAATATCTAACACCATTATAATATCTAACACCATTATAATATCTAACACCATTATAATATCTAACACTATTATAATATCTAACACTTATAATATCTAACACCATTATAATATCTAACACAATTATAATATCTAACACCATTATAATATATAACATCATTATAATATCTAACACAATTATAATATCTAACACCATTATAATATCTAACACAATTATAATATCTAACACCATTATAATATATAACTACATTTTAATATCTAACATCATTATAATATCTAACACCATTATAATATCTAACACAATTATAATATCTAACACAATTATAATATCTAACACCATTATAATATATAACACCATTTTAATATCTAACATCATTATAATATCTAACACCATTATAATATCTAACACCATTCTAATATCTAACACAATTATAATATCTAACACCATTATATCTAACACCATTATAATATCTAACACAATTATAATATCTAACACTTATAATATCTAACACCATTATAATATCTAACACAATTATAATATCTAACACCATTATAATATATAACATCATTATAATATCTAACACAATTATAATATCTAACACCATTATAATATCTAACACAATTATAATATCTAACACCATTATAATATATAACACCATTTTAATATCTAACATCATTATAATATCTAACACCATTATAATATCTAACACCATTATAATATCTAACACAATTATAATATCTAACACCATTATAATATCTAACACCATTATAATATCTAACACAATTATAATATCTAACACTATTATAATATCTAACACCATTTTAATATCTAACACAATTATAATATCTAACACCATTATAATATCTAACACTATTATAATATCTTACACCATTATAATATCTAACACCATTATAATATCTAGCAACATTAGAGATTTGTACAGGTTTTGTCATATATTGGCGGATAAAATATTTTATCTTTACAACCTTCTGTGTAAGAAAATGTTGATAAATCAAAACCAGCCTTCCCTGTCAAATACGTCTATGAATTAAATTCACCCAGTCATACAAATGAGGCTAACGTAAATATTCGGAATCAATACCAATAGCAAAGTTTGAGACAGCAAGCATTTAGTATTTAGTAAATGATCATAATGTGATATTTAATCAATCTTTTGAAACTGAAACGAATAAAAAAAATAATACTTTAATTTAATTTGGATTGCAAAGTTGTGTGGAGCTGTGCAGAAAATAAATTAAGTACATTATTATTGGCCATGGGGCTACTGCATTGATAAACTGATCTCACGCACGGTCAAGGTTCTGTGTAGTATAGACCCATACTTTTGTCCTAGATGTAATCAAATTTGTGTTCGCTATTCAGTAATCGTATTAGTGCTAATAAATAATTGTCATAAAAGGCGTATCGTGGCTGGATAAGCTTCCCCTGAGGGTAAGATATGGATTGAAGACATGTCTTGTGATCTTGATGAACACGTTCGAAGGGGGATAACTTCACTTATTATTATTATAATGGCGATATCGATGATGATATTGATAATCATATGCAAATAATTATTATTGTTATTATTACTATTGTTATTGTTGTTATTACTTTTGTTGTGATTGTTGCTTTATTGCTGTTGTTGTTAATGAAAAGAAAATGAAAATCCCACCACCACCAAAAAACATTTGAAATAATAGTAACCTTCATACTCTGACTTCGATTTAAATATTTGATTTTAAATTTTACATTTATTTCAGCTAAAATGTTGTGCAGTACATGATAATCAAATAACGTAGCTGCTCTACGCTGTTATTGTACTATAATTGACTTGATTACGTGTTTTTATCATTTATATCATAAATTTGCGTATATACAAGAAGTTAAATATGATTATCACATCATAACTACTAGTACGGTGGAAATATTTCAAATATAAATATCAAATTATTACGAGAGTGCCAACATTATTAACCTGTGCAAATTCCTACTTAACAAGATCATGGCTATACACGTAGTTTAAGCGCTATGTGAACGATTTAATCTAAAACGTGAACTATATTTCTTACTAACTTAATTTTCAAGAGCGCTGTATTTGGATAGACATCGTTCATTTAATTCACATGTACATCTGTGCTAGGTTTTGTTGTTGTTCTAGTAGGGTTTAACGAAATTTTTCAGCACACGGTAGGCTATACATGGCGGTCAGTATTAATGGTGGAGGAACCACCGAGCCACGAAAAGCTACTGGCAAGCTTTCTCACATACGCACATTGGCCGAATAAAGGATATCGCTTTAGACCACTCGGCCACTCGGGGCCCCTTCAGGTTGCGTACTTCAGAATAAGAGCACTGTGTTTGGGATAGATATGGTTCATTTAATTCACATTTACGTCTGTGCAAGGAATTGTACTTCAGCATAAGAGTACTGTCTTTGGGATAGATACGGTTCATTTAATTCATATTTTAGTATGTGCAAGGTTTTGTACTTCAGAGTAAACATTTAAACGCTTAGCAAAAGCATTTTCTAAATGAACAAAACGAACGAAGTTGCCAACTACCTTCAAAGCTTTTAAATAAATTAAGCATTTTAATCTTTTTAAAAGTGTTTCGTTTCTAACTTTTAATTAATTTTAATTTTCCTATAGCTAATTATAAATTATCTATTTCCCTAAAGTTGCCAATTATTCGTTGACGTAAAAGTGACGATGACACCGTCATATAACACAACAGTCTGGTTAGGAACATTCGGAAATAAAATGATAAACATTGTTTAATACACAAAAGCAAATTCATATTTTAACGACATTTTTGTCAAAGTCAAGTGTGTTTGAGTCAACGTAAGGTACTAGTATATATTCATATTAGATTGGAATCCACATTCGACGTGGCTTAATGATAAACTGCCCAATCTTTAAGAGACATTGTTGCAAGAGAATTTCAGTTAGCTCAGTTTGGAATGCATATACGTTTTGTAGATTCGGATTACAGAATAATGCACAACAAAATATTTGCAAAACAGATAATGGATATATACTGTAAACTGGTTCCTAATTCTTATCCGGTTTTCAAGCTAAAAACAGAAGATTTATTTACCGTTTTTGAAATTTCATGAACTGAGATCGTTTACAAATTATACTATCTAATTATCTAATTATAAAATATAATATAACTGAATAATAATTGCTACTTATTGGACTGGTAGAAAAATGTTTACAGTATGGACTGGTGGAAGGATGATTTACAGTATGGACTGGTAGAAAAATGTTTACAGTATGGACTGGTGGAAGGATGATTTACAGTATGGACTGGTAGAAAAATGTTTACAGTATGGACTGGTGGAAGGATGATTTACAGTATGGACTGGTAGAAAAATGTTTACAGTATGGACTGGTGGAAGGATGATTTACAGTATTTACTGGTAGAAGAATGTTTACAGTATGGACTGGTAGAAGGAAGATTTACAGTATTGACTGGTAGAAAAATGTTTACAGTATGGACTGGTGGAAGGATGATTTACAGTATTGACTGGTAGAAAAATGTTTACAGTATGGACTGGTGGAAGGATGTATTACAGTATTGACCGTTGGAATGATCTATTACAGTATGGACTGGTAGAAGAATGTTTACAGTATGGACTGGTGGAAGGATGTATTACAGTATTGACCGGTGGAATGATCTATTACAGTATGGACTGGTAGAAGAATGTTTACAGTATGGACTGGTGGAAGGATATATTACAGTATTGAATGGTAGGAGGATGTTTACAGTATGGACTGGTAGAAGGATGTATTACAGTATTGACTGGTGGAAGGATGTATTACAGTATTGACTGGTTGGAGGATGTTTATTGCATGGACTGGTAGAAGGGTGTATTACAGTATGGACTGGAAGAAGGATTTTTTTTACAGGACAAGGACCTAAACGTCTAATTTACTAGATCAATGATACAGATGAGATGAAGTCAAACAAATAACATGACCACAAAATAGGACGTCTACAAATCTAATGCGTTTTCCTAGTAATTGGCGACTTTCTAGTAACTAGACTCTTTAGTGATTTTCGACTTGCTAGTAACTGGACTTTCTAGTTATTATATACTTGCTAGTGAGTTCCCTGCCTCCCAAAGTCCCAAGGTATATCTAAATATATATATATATATATATATATATATATATATATATATATATATATATATATATATATATATATATATATATATATATATATATATATATATATCTATATCTATATCTATATATATATATATCTATATCTATATATATATATATATATATATATATATATATATATATATATATATATATATATATATATATATATATATATATATATATATATTGACGCAGCCTGACATTTTTGCATCAAAATTAATTCGGCTGCCTTCACCGAGTTGACTAAGAAAGCTAAGATAAACAATATTAACTTTAGTTTTCGAGGGTTTATTCAATTAAATTGCAAAAAACAGGACTACTGTTAACCACAGAGTTCGTTAAAAAAATAACCCGCTTGCTCTTACAATTAGCATGATTTCAGCAATTTGGATAGGTAATATGATTTTCTTCCCATTTTTAATATTTCGCAAAAGGTAATAGTGATTTGAAACGAATTAAAAAAATTAAATACCAAAGCCTTAAAGTAAACTATAACTATGCCAGTTTAAATATTTTATCTTACAGTTTTCAGGTCAATTAAAAAAAACTGTAAATAATAATAAAATATTCTTAGTTATGCCTCAGATAAGAACATTAATATTCCAGTTAGACATGACGCAAAAATCATTGTTTGAAGAAACATAAATTCGGACAATAAGACACAGCTTGCAAGTTTCATGTCAGTCAATTATCTTAGGTCGGGATATATTTTTTCAGTTACTAGTAGTATGCAGGTTACTGTATATGTAGGTAACAGGAGACATGCAAGACCACGGGATGATAACACACTGGCTAACATCTGCCCGGTTAGCTCAGTCGGTAGAGCACGGGACTCTTAATCCCGGGGTCGTGGGTTCGAGCCCCACATCGGGCGCAAATATTTTGCTTGTGGAAACCAACGATCAAAGTGTTAAATTATTATAACTTGCTTTAACAAGTGAGCCAGATTGTACTTTTATTTTTTTTGTACTTAAAAACATGAATTTTTGACTCGTAGATAGTAAAAATAATTTAATTTCATTAAAATACTTAGTTTGTAGGGAAATATTTAACTGCATATTATTTAAATTTTTACTTTTAACGTCGTCCAATTTATATTTGATCATGTATATTTACTAAAAAATACCATAATTGTTATTTAAAGTACACCATTGTACATGAAACTGGATAAATCAAATCAATACAGATATATTAAAGGTTTTAAAAGAAAAAAAGCCAATTTAGCGAACGTTCCCATACTGCGTACATAATAGGTGAATTAGGCCTTATTTAAATTAACTTTGTATTAGGGAACCTTTAAAACCGAGTTCAAGCACCGCGTCTGGTAATTTGTTTTTATATCATAATCTCAACGTAAAAGAATTTGACGACGAACATTTAGAGAGAAACATAAATGAATAATTAATAATATGCAATAGGAAATGACAATCGCAGACATAAATTTAGGAAATGTTTCTGGTTATGATTCGTGACAAAGATACGAAACTATTATATTCCAATAAGATGCGACACTAACTGTTTATTATTTAAATACGAACATAATGACCTGAACAGGCACATGTGCAAATACACGAAACACAGATACGTATGTAAAGACATATAACCAAGATAATGTTCTAAGTCTCCATTATATAAATGCAAATTATATATTCCAAAAAGAGAGTTCATTCAATAATAACTAATGGAAATAAATCTCCCGATTGTTTTTTAATATAAGTCGTCGGAATTTTTTTTCCGAGTTGGTTTACCGATTTTCTTTTATGAGATAAATAATGTTTACATCCGCTGGCCTATTACGGTTCAAACTAATTAAACAAATTTAAAGATTGAAATTCCTAGATCAAAAACAATCATGAGATAAAATGAGCATCATCATTAAGAAGTTTGTGTTAGGACTGTTCGTCCAGGTGTCCAGATAATGTGACTGGGTGGGACAAGATGATACATGATTACAGCATGATGCCCCAGTGTTAGACATTACTATAAACTGTCAAACTGCATATATCGTAGCGATATGACTGAAACATTGTTAAAGCTACTTTAAAAATTCCAATCACACACGCACAAATAAAATGGTTTCCTCAACAATTAGCGTGAATGCATTTGTGATTACGAATTTTTTTTTTCATCTTTACTATTCAGTTAGAATTGAGAAAGTTGTGTAGTATGTTAAGTCTTCTATGACGATCAGGAATGCAACATCTGGCTTTCCTGTGTTGAACTTTCCAAGTTTTAGACACAAACATAATGAGAAAACATGCACATAAGCAGCTAAATAGAACAAAAATACATTCGAAAAGACACATGTCCAAGGAACGGTTATCTGCCTTCATGATACAAAATACAATTAATATATTCCACAGATATGTGAACTAATCCTAGCGGACGTTGAAGACGAAATGATGGAAATAAATAGTCTGCAGATTGCTTGCCTGTGAATTAATATTACTAGTTGGAACTCTTTGCTGAACTGGTTCACTGATGTCTCATCAGGAGATAAAATACGATGTAACTTGACAGAAAAGACAAAATATGTTGTTAATAATATCCACCCGGTATAGCACGGGTACTTCAGGTTGTGATATCGAAAGGAAAACATGTTCGATGATCGCTTTGTGAATTTTCAAGTTGTTTTTCTCACATTTACTGTCTTTTGTTAAAATTTGCTAGAGGTACGTTTGTTTTATATATGTACATATATATATATATATATATATATATATATATATATATATATATATATATATATATATATATATATATATATATATATATATATATATATATAAAGTGAATTACAATTTGTGTTTGTGTGTGTTAACTATTATTTGTGATAATGAATTCGGTGCCTGGTCGTGCTGTACGTGATGCTGTCGGAGTTGATTCAAATTACAATGACACTAGTGGATTGGCCAACAATAAGCAGAGGATCTCGAGTCACGTAGATAAAAGGACACGAGCCTATCGTGGCTTTGGAAAAGAATGTACAGTGGTGATTGATGTAAATTATGTGACGAAGATAAAGGCAAGTGATATTATTAGAAGGGTAGAAGAATTAATCGGAGATATGTGCGTCTATGCAGTTGTACCAAAAGTTGCAAATTTGTATGAGGTCACTCTACGAAACAAGGAAGCAGCATATACTATCTACAGTGGAATTGATACTGGAAGTGATCACTTTGATTGTACTCTCTCATATTTGCAGACACCATTATTATGTATATACTTCATTTACCTGCAAACATCAAGGATGATGAGATACGTATGAAGATAAGAGATTACGGAGTGGAAATCCTATCTCACATTGAACGTATCCTGGGACTAGTGTGGCTGATGGTACCCGTTGTGTTAGATGTAAATTTCCACAGCGGGTAAAATCGTTGCCTTACAGTCTGAAATTACAGACTGTAAATGGTCAGCAATACTACAAAGTATTACACGATAACCAACTAAATAAGTTGTAGATGTCTAGATCCGGGACATGTTATGAAAGAATGCCCTGATTTTGTATGTTACAAGTGTGTGGAGCAGGACCATATTGCGAAGAAGTGCACAAGGCAAAGATGTGACAGTTGTGGAAGTTTTCTTCTAATGCGTAAATGTAGGACATGTGACAAATGCCACAAAGAGTAACAAACGCAAATGTTACAGAGATGACATTGCAGACATTCATCCGCAGGATGATGATGCTTCGAAGGAAGAAAAAAATGGAGTTACAAAGGGACGACGATGATAAAGAAAAAAACAATGAGAATGTTATATACGATAATATGAGTGGAGAAAGTGGAGAACACGAAAGAAGCAGTTAATGTGACCGATGAAGAAATACAATTTGAGGAGGAAGGAAACAACAATCATGCATTAGTGATCAATCGGTGACAGATTCGGGTGATGACAGGATGTTCATTGAAGACACTGTTCAAAAATCAAACGATGCAAGGATATGCCAATACAACGGCACTAATACAGACAATTACAAAGTAGTACAGAGGAGGAGGAAAAGGTATAATGCAGTACCAAACCTGAAAATGAATAGCATGCGACGAACACCTATTAAGAAATGATAAAGCATTCAACAATATTGAATACTTTCAATAGATGCATCATTATCATGACTTTAAATATTGTATCTCTACATGTAAATGGCTTGCGTGATTTAATTTTCAAAAAGTAAGTTATAGAAATATTTAAAGAGAAAAGAAGCTATATTTTATTATTGCAAGAAACCTTTTGGGATGATAAGTTTGGTGAAAATATTAGAGAAAATGAGCTTTGGAATGATACCATTTTACAGTAATGCCGACAATAGGAGGGCGGTTGTTGCTGTGTTAGTAGTGAGATAATTGTAAAATGAGGTGACACAAGAAATTATTGATTAAAGTATAATTGTACATCTTAAAATAGTTATTGATGATAGATTGCTTGATTTAATCAATATGTTTGCTGAAAATTTTGTCAGGTAAAGGTATGACATTTTCATGACAATAAAACATAATTGCATAGTAATACCAGTGATACCACAATCTTGGATGGTTATTTCAATACATCTTTACCTGGAATAGATCGACATAACAAAACCATACATATTGATGATGTAGCTGTTCGAGAGCTTTATAAAACTATCTATGATAGGAATATTTCCGATCTTTGGAGATCACGAAATCCTGGTACTGGTATTTTTTTTCCCGTAAATAGGTTATTCTAGGCGAAATGAAACAGAGTAAGATAGATTATTTTTTTACTTACTATTTACTTCCTCAAAATTGTATTTCAGTGTGCAAAACATTTACAATGCAGATACATCCTTTGGCGACCATTCTTTCGTATACTTTAAACTAAATACATACAAAGTGGAAACAGGGCCTGGATTATGGATACTAACTAACGATATTCTTTGTGAGGAAGATTATGTACAGAGAGTGAAATCAATTCTTTCTGAGGCAAAAACGGAAGAACTGTATTTCAGTGAACCACTCATTTGTTTGGGATAATGTATGATACAAATTAAATATATTTTCCCAGGTATACTGTACAAGAAGAAATAAGGACAAATTACAAGAATATTTTAGATTGCAAAACAAATGCGATCATTGTCAGAAAAAGTTGCCAATAAATAATTATATAACATTTTAATAAAATGAAGAACTAAAGCATCAGTTTAGCGAGTATGAAAATCAATTTTTTTCTGGATTCTTTATTGAGATCTAAGGCGAATTGGGCGATTGAAAGCAATATAAATACTAAATATTTTCCAAACCATTATCGACACAAGGAACATATAATTAATGAATCGATTGATGATGTCTCTATAATTATTGCAAATGCAACCGAAATCTTAGATGAAATACATCACTTGTAAAGTCATTTATATTCTTCGGTAACTATTGATGTTCTGGTTCACTATTACATTTTGTAAACTGTTCTGTACCTGATGAGGATAAAGATACGTATGATGCCATAATTAAAGTTAATGAAATACATACAGCTATAATAGGGATTGATAGAAATAAAAGACTCTGTCAGGCGGGATTCACAGTAGAATGGTATTGTAATTTTATGATTGTATACATGATGTTCTATTGCTCATTTTTCAGAGTGACATGAATGCCAATATTATGTCAAGAGCAAGGAGATTTGGGTTATAGCTCCTATTTATAAATACAGGGAGATGATAGAAGGTTGAATAAAAGAAAGACTGAAAAAATATGGCTAAACTGATGATGACTTATGTCCAATGTGCCAGTTGGAAACGGAGGATTTATTTCTCATGTTGTTTATATGTCCTCAATTAAGCTCATTTATGAATTATATATAGTTGAGATTATTTTCAAACAATGTATATTTGGTGTTATTTATAGCACTTTCTGTGAACAAATGCTCACGATAGAATATAACAAAGAAATATAATCCGTTAATGCTCATTTTTGAACGTTTTTGTAAGAATGTTTTTGTAAAATTCAAAATGTATCTTTAGTACGAGGAAAGGTATAATTCAGTGAATGACGAAATTTGCTTACCCAGTTTTGAAAGAGAATGTTGCAAGCGACCGTTTTGGCTTTGACATTTTACAAACCAAGTTTAGTTAATTTAACTCATTTTATCTAATTATTAATTATCTTTTTTCCTCAACGTTGTTTTAAAAGTGAAAATGATGCTTTACCGTCATTCCACATCCACGAATTTGGTTACGAAGAAACACATAGCCAATGTGAGGGCTTTTGTCGTCATGGTCCAATTTTGTGTTAAATAATAACAGCGGACATTAAAGAAGAAACGATGGAAATGAGCATTCTGTTTGTCTGTTGATTGCATGTCATTTAAGATAACTCGTTCGATATTGTCTATAAACTGGTTCCCTAATTTATCTATCATAAGTTAAAAGACGAATGTAACTTGAGGACAAAAGGTAATTAACCGATAGCACTATGAGCCCTGTTAGCAGTATCGGTAGAGTACGGGTAAGTACAACATTCAGACGAATACGTCTTCTTGTTGGCTTAATATAACATAGGATAACGTTAAAAAGTACTGAAACAAATGATATTTTGTACCTTGTCTTAAATATTCACTTTCGTAATGGATTCACATATTTTTGTGAAAATTGTTTTTATGGTTGGTATTCATTTGAATTATGTGACTTTCGAGTTTGACTTCGTCACCCAAATATATGAATTCTTTATCAAGCCATACAACCTGTTATTAGTTCTAATACATTTACATAGACTTTTGCTCTGTTTTATGGAAGGAGGAATCATATAATCGAATTGAATTGAGAGAATGCGTGTTATATTTTTTAAAACAACTAACTTGGCAAGAGACTTGATGGGTTCTGGCTAATAACAAATTACCTTTATCTACTTGAAAGTTACCCATGGCTAATCACATATGGTATATTTTCCTTCATTTTGTTGGTTAATTTTTAGTGCAAAGTGGTAATGACATGGTTCCATACGTTTGCTTTATTGTAATTCCACACCGAAGAGTTTGTCAACGAAAATTCTGACATTATCTTAAAAATTTCGTTGTATATCCAAATTAACAAAATCCCAAACATGGAAAAAATTCAAACGTAAGTTTAGTGATAAGGTATACGTTCCTATTACATGGGACAAACACATCGAAAAATGATGAAAAGACGTGGGACTGGCTCTTGATTTATTACACATTTATCTTGCTTTGAGAAGGCACAACTAGTGTTTCTCACATAATGTTACCCGGCAATTGGGATTCACCGGATAGCTTCGAGTTTTGACATCTCCTTAATTTTTAAAGCAGAACCTACTCATTATAAGCGTATCATTTATAAATTCACACAGAAGGAAAATCTGTAATGTAGTTTAGAATAACTTTGAGCTAGGCTTTAAAATGGGTTCGCTTGTTTGGTGACTGCCTAACAAAGATAGACTAGTATTGAGATCACACTTGGATTGCAAATGAACAGCTGACGTGGCTTACGTATTTACGTATGCCTGTTACAAAGGTAAATCTCTAACATTGGAGGTAGCTGCAAGGTGGTAAAGGAATCACGGTACCAATTCAACCCCCATAGTAAAACATATGGAAACAACATCATATTCAAAATTCAAAAACTTAAACATTTCTGGGTGCTAATGATCAGGCCTATATTTCTCCATGCACAACTATCCTTGATGCAAGCTTCTGTGTGGAGAACACCATCTGAGCTGCGGCATTTGTTTTATCTACATGTGCATGAAACACCTGTTGTTGATTATGTACTAAACGAATCAGGTGAAACATTCATTATTGAGTACTCCTAAGTAAAGCCTGTAAAAAATACTAAAATTGCATCAATAAAATGTTGTCTATATTTGTTTTAAATTACAGATATGATAAGCAGGATAAGCTCTATCGTTTTACTAAAAAATTTCTTTTCATTATTAACTAATTATGGATCACAAAACCCGTAGATATTTTATTATTTGTTCACCCGTTTCTAGATTACTTCACAGTTCTTCCATAAAATTAGTACCGTGCGTCATATAGCCAGATTTAATAGTGTTAGAAAAAATATATTTACTCATTTATATTAGAGCATAAGTTTAAGAAAGAATTAGCCGGGATTACGCAAGGATAATAGTGTAATGGTATTTTATTGGATACCACTATATAGCTACATTGCATCCGCATTACATGTGGCTGTGCTGTATTGTACTTTCTAGTGGCTTATTCTTGTTATTAAAATAATAGTTTTCTGCATTTGTATATTCATGTCATCTTTCTATGGCATGCATGCTACACAAAATAAACACATACATGCTGACGTTAGCAAGTATGACATCAGAGGGTATCAAATTACATGATGCGTTGTTTGTTCATCTCTTACTGGCTATAATGCAAGTTTTCAATTTCAGACTTGGATTTCTTTTTTTGTGTCTCACAGAATTAAGATGCAGTGCATCCCTATTCATATCAAACAAAATAAATACGTTTGCCACGTGATTGGTCAAAAGGATAAGAGGCCATTGCCCTTTTATGACTAAGACAAATACACATAGCCATGAAGTATCAAGAGATAATGAGATTTCAAATGTATTTAAACAAGGGATTTGATTCAGCACCCACAGCTCTTAATAAAAAGGTATCAAATTATAACAAACATGTATAAAAGCCTATGAAAAGTTCCATATGAATATATAACTGAGAACTACTTTTTAGTATAAAACTATTGGGACGGGTGAGGAAGCAAATAATTTACAGTAATTTCTTCAAGCCTGGTAATGTTCCCCACAACAAGGGGAAAAATGTGCATTAATGCAAATGACATAGTTTTATGAGGTCTGTTACATGAAGACAACAAGACACAAATTTGGAAAAGCATTCCAAAGTTTATATAATGCTGACATTGATGTTGGAGATGGAAAGCCTGCTAACAAACTGCTGCGTCAGAACTGTGAAGTATGCTCGAGGTGGAGAAATATGTAAAATACTTTGCGATTCCAAGGCAAGTCCATGTTTCTATCAATCTGATTAAAATCAGCTGTTACGTACTACGACACTAACATCTGAACTAACTCGATACGGGGTCATGTCCAGGCGACCTTTGCATTGACCAATCAAAACGCGACTGGCAAACCAGTAACAGTATTTCGCAGACATCGTGTCGGATAGAAAGAAACCGAGAGATATCGAAAGACAATAGAAAATGGAAACCCCCTTGGTGCAAATCATAACACCAATAAAAACGTATTTTCTTGGAAATATTTGTGTTTGTGCGGGTTTTAGTTCATCCAGATAGAAAGGCTTGAAGATGGCAGCGAGATTAAAAATAAATTTCTGGACAGAAAACTTAAGTTAAATTTGGAACGAGTGGAAAACATCGCGTGAGTTACTGAAGTAAGAATCGCTGCAGATGACGAAAGTGGAGTGTGCCAAAAATGTTACAGATCAGTTGAAAAAGTGTTAAGGTCAGAAAAGGAAGTTTTAGAGGTAAAGAAAAGGCTAAAAGAATCCGCAGAAATTGTTTCAAAAAGGGATGCAGAAAGGTTACAATACTGTTTGTCAAAATATTAAATGCACCACTATGAGAAACATGGCATTTATAGTGGAGTAGGTAGGACAGTGCTCCTGAGAAAATGGTAATTAAATATAACTACAAAGAAGAAACTATTTACATTGGGTAAAGTGCATGCATCTGATGATAAAGCCCAATTGTGTCACTGCTCAGAAAATACAAGTTTACAAACAAATATTGGAGATGAATATAAATTTTTTAAGGAAGGGATTATACAGTTGAGGATAATCAAGAGGTACGTAACATTCCAATTGATCCAGACACTGCCAGTTACCGGGCCATTCTGGACCTTATGAGGGAGAGAATAACTAAACCATTCCCTATAAATCATATTGATACACACCATCTGGCTACAAATCATAGACAGTTCATTATAGGTCAGGGCAAATTAATTGATTTGATGCCAGGAAGAACAAACACACTGCGGAAAAAGATGTGGAATAACTTTGCACTTGACTTGACTAAGAGGCGGTAGGCAATTTTTGCAAAACATTTAAAAAATGATATATGTACAACAAATTAATATGTAATTTATCTTATCCAACAGATGCATTATTAAAGTGCTATCAAGGTGATCGTAATCCTTGTCATAGGCAGTCTAACGGATATATTCTCTTATTTCCATAGTTTATGTTATCAACTGCCTCTGTCCGGTGCATACAATCCTTCCCATCTGTGTTTTGTATTTAATGTCTCTCCCAAATTACAAGAAAACCCCATGCAAAAAAGACTCCATTTTGCTTTTCATATGCAAAAAACAACAAAATAATACCCTGGATGCATGTGGCAACCATGGAAACATCATATTCCTATTATGGTATAGGTCGCATATAGGAATCACGGTACCACAACCTTCTATATCTGCCACACATCGGTTGAACTAGTCCAAACAACACTCACACTGGAATAAAGGTTAGTCCATTTGTTCTGCCTCTACTGCCACTATCCTAGTAGAAACAACAAGCTGACAGAATCTCGTTTTCGGAGCAGTTTCCGAATCTTCTGGAATATGGAAATGCGATAGGTGGTAACCTAATTATTCTTGGAGATTTCAACTTTCACTTTGACTCATACACGTCAAAGCTCCTATATTCCTTTCATGTTTTCAACCTTAAACAGTCAGTTAACCAAAACCCACCCATAAACCTGGTCACATTTTGGACTGGATTCTTCATAGACTTGATGATAATATTCTGCGATCCACCCTTGTATCTCATGAACTTTCATCAGATCACTTCTGCATTATATGCCATCGTGAATTACCAGTCTATAACCATCCGCCTATATTTGCTGCAAAGGGAAACCTCCGTATGATAAATAGAAGCAAACTAATGCATGGCATCCAAGTGAAACTAAGAACTATCTTACCTCCAACAGCAGAACAAGTCTATAACTGCCTTCGTCTATTGCTTGAAACAAATGCAACAGACACCAAGTGCAGGATACCAATTCAGAAGTGTTCTGCATGGTATAGCAGGGTCTGGGACCAGCTTCGCAGTGCCAAAAGTTACCGCCGTAAAAGTAAAGGCTTTGATTTTCCACCAGACTCACTATTCATAAATAAATCTATGAAGCCTCAAAGAAAAACGTCACATAGTCCATATAGCCAAATTATCCCACTATAGTAGCAAGATCACGGAGAGTTTCAGCTGCAAAGAGCTCTTCGAGATAACTAACAAACTAATGTCAATGAACAAATGTACACCACTACCAACTGCATTTTCTCCAATATACGTCTATATGTAGATTTCTTCCATGACAAAGTACAAACCATTAGAGATACGAGTGACAACACAATTTAAACTGACTAGTCGTCACTATACTGTTACGATACAGAAATTCAGCGACAACCATTAGAACCATTTGAACCGGTCTGTATGGATTTAGTACGGACAATCGTGGTGAAGAGCGCCCACTTTCTAATCTACAATTCAGAGCGGAACGATTGCATTCCTCACCCTGTCCTTGATTTTTCTGCATCATTTGGCACAATATACCATGATATATTACTTCGCTGTCTCATTTGTGTGCTATAGGTTAGTGTCGGACGCAAAATAACCAGATACACTGTCCAGTGAAACCTTAAAGTCAGATCGTGAATGAAACTGTCATTGACATTCGACGCTATTAACATGTTTACTCTTACCAACTTGTGTATACATGAAGAGGCTGGTGTTTGGACTGGTTGTCCAGGTGTCCGGATAATGTCACTGGGTGGGACACCATGCTACATTTCTGCAGTATGATGCCCCAGTGCTAGACATCACTATAAAGTGATAACCTACAGGCATCGTAGCGATATGATTGTAACATTTTTAAAGCTACGTTAAAAATCCCAAACACACACACACACACACACACACACACACACACACACACACCGAATGTTTTTTCCCATGAACTAATATGGACGCTTGAAGAGATACATTTACGATCGGAACAATATTGGTTTACGTCGTCCTAAAATGCATTCTGCACTCCTCAAGAGGAGAGTCACCGAACACGTGCAATTAATGTGTATTCTTACAACCAGTTTCGAAGTTATTTCACAGCATGACGGAAATCACGGAGCCATGTTCCAGTCGGCTGAGTTATCACAGTACAGACGTGTACAAAAATGTAAACATTTAATTTCCTTAACTGCTATCAGGATGTAAATGCACACAGCAGTTTCGAAAAGAAAATAGTAAAATTATTTCTGAGAACTCGTGCAGTTGTTTATTTATATTATATGGTACGTTCGAAACAATTGATATGGATATAATAAAGTTATAATAGTAAAGGTTCAAGTAAGATAAACGTTATCAAGCAAAATTCACTTTGATGATTACTTTGTTTCATCAGATATATTCTCCAACCAGTGTCCAAAAATCAACCTTTTGGAGATGAAAAACCAGAAGGAAAAATGTTTTCTTTACTAATCAACGTAAGTGCTGTTGTTTTGATAAAGAAATTGGTTTATCTGGATGTTTCAATTACACGGTAAATGTTGTTTGCAATTGGTTAAGTCAGCGATTTTAAAAATACGTGATGAAACCTAATTATGTTATGCTTTTCACGTCATTGTTTTAAATGACGAACCTATTTTTATAAATAGCCATGTGAGCAGATACATACAACACAAATAAATAAGCAAACACATACATAAACGAACGCATACAACACAAATACATATGCAAACACATACAACACAAATACATATGCAAACAAATACAACACCAATACATATACAAACACGTGCAACACAAATACATTTACAAACACATATAACACAAATACAATTGCAAACACATACAACACAAATACATAAGAAAACATACAACACAAACAAATAAACAAACACATACAACAGAAATACATATGCAAATACATACAGCACAAATACATAAGCAAACACATACAACACAAATACATATGCAAACACATACAACACAAACACATAAGCAAACACATACAACACAAACACATAAGCAAACACATATAACACAAATACATATGCAAACACATATAACACAAATACATATGCAAACACATATAACACAAATACATATGCAAACACATATAACACAAATACATATGCAAACACATACAACCATGGAGAGGTTTATGTCTTCATAACTAAAGTGTATGTGAAAGAAACGTAGGAACTTATTATACCGTATGCCTTTGGATTGGCTGTCATGGGAGACAACTCCTTTTTCTCATCTGGATGACTGGTTTTTAATGTGTTACATACTATATAAACTGACATAAAAAGGCAACAGCTATTGTCGAAATCTGCCCGGTTAGCTCAGTCTGTAGAGCACGGGACTCTTAATCCCGAGGTAGTGGGTTCGAGCCCCACATCGGGCGTGTACATTTTAATAACTGGGGATATTTCCTGGTAAATGCAACTTTTCGAGTCCTAATTCTCATAATTATATTGACGTATTATGCAATACTAAAAAAAAATATTATGTTTACAATCTCTCAAAATTGCATTCAACAACATCCTCTGTTCATGTGTTTATTTGAATTTGCTTGCTCACCGTGTAGGATACATACAGGTGTCTAATATCAAGAATGAAAATGAAATGACTATTACTATTAAAACATAATGTTGACCAATTGCCTAAGGTGAGATTCGTTTATTGGGTTTGACTGTATCTGTGTATCACGTAATTTGTAGAAGTATATAAGGAGAAAAAAGTTTAAGAGTATAACGTGGTATGTAGAGCAGACGAGATTAAAAACAAATGGCATTCTGATATCAAATATGTATATAGTGGGTGGGTGAAGTTATAAATAAATTAATGATGAGGTGGAACTTTTATATTCACTATACTATTATATTATTAAAGGTCGCACTCTTTCATTTATGCTTGTGTGCGTTCACCCTGCAAATGGATGAAAAAGCCCGCAACCGACGGTAACTTATTCAAACGGCTCAGTTTTGAGCAAAAACATCCACTTGTACCACGTGACGTTTTTCACGATCAGCAACATTAATGTCTTAAATCAATCGTTTTACTTATGTATAGACCAAGCCAGGTCAGGTACAGCATGTTGGATAGAGATAGTCTTAAAACTAAGGTTTCTTTATATTAGCAGAAACATTAATCGATGTGCGGAAATAGTAATGACAAATGATGATCCATCCAATTCATTGAAACAGCGAGCTCTCTCCATGTCCCTCTTCTTGACAAGGGTATTAAAAAATTTCAAAACCGTGTTAGATTGCCTAAACCCATTCTGTATTCGTAAATTAAATACAGCTCTTAACCGTTATGAATCCATTATGAGCAATAAACGTCATACATAGCATATTCACAGATTTTATTCAGCCTTAGGAATGAAATGATGATTGTTGTGGGTTGGTTCACACGACGGGGTCAAAAGGGCACCTTAATGTTGTCATTTAAACGTGTAAAATGTGTCTTATGTGCATAATTATGGTATGCAGTCTCCATTTTAGGTCAGCTGACTTCGATGTATATGAATGTCTAGCCGAAGGTGGATAACTATAGCATGCAGTCTCCATTTCAAGTCAAGTTACCGCTACGGTCGCAGAGTTGTAAGAGCGTCCGCCGCGGATGCGGGAGGTCGTGGGTTCGATCCCCGGCCGAATCATGTCAAAGACTTACAAAAATGGTACTAACAGCTGCCTTGCTTGATGTTCAGCATCAAGAGGTTAGTGTTAGGACTGGTCGACCAGGTATCAGGATAATATGACTGGGTGGGACTTCATGCTACATATCTGCGGCATGATGCCCCAGTGCTAGACATCATTATATACTGCCTCACTGCAGACATCGTAGCAATATGACTGAAAACTTGTTAAAGCTACATTAAAATCCTAAGCAAACAAACAAACAAATCCTGTCAACTGACTGATGGATATGTTATCGTTACATTCAACATATACCATAAATAAGCATCAGCAAGTACCTGTGTCATAAGCGTCTTTCGACTGTGATCAAATACGTGAACTCCCACATTTTACCATTGTTCTTAAAAAGGATAATGATGAGGGAAATAAAACAATGCTTTATGACGTGGCTTTCAATTCTTTGTATATAAAGTGTATTATATAGACGTAATGTGCAATTGTTCTGTGCATTTATTAAGGTTTAACGGCACGTTAGTCCAAGAACGGCCTATTGTGCGATTTTTATCAAAGGTTAAAAGTTGCAAATATCAAGAACTGCACAACAAAATAATGAGGATAAGTCTTTCCAAATTTATACAAATATAAAGCCTTAGAAGACAACAAATACATTATAAATATGTTAAAATTAAAGGTTAAACGACAATAGTGTTCGCCTCAGAGAAAGTAATTTTTCTAAACCTAGAAGCTTTCTGAAGAAAATGTTCTAAATGGCCCCGGACAAAGTTCAAGTTTCTAATTGTGTATCAGATAACGCATCTGCGGTTAAGATTACAAGATGATCAATACGAGTCGATAAATATTCATGACTACATACCGTATCTTATCTGCAAATACATTTAGATAAGGCAGTTATACTTATCATTGTATATCATTTTTTTGAAAATTGTATATGTATTGGAATGCTCAGTCCGAAGGCCTTGGGGATTTTCTACAAAATTCCATCACACAATTACTTCGATGGACTGATACTGTGCAAAGATGGGGAAATCACCGGAAAATTGGAGGTTATTCTGTCAAAATATATAGTACGCTCGGCAAAATATAACCCTTGAAAAGCATTATGATCCTTTCGAATTATTTGCACACGTTCAGACAGTATAAATTCTCTAGTGAGTTCATGGTTGTATAATAAAAATGGGGATAAACATGATGATATTTCGTCCAAAAATGCGTCATGTCCGTCGAGTCACCGTATTGGTCGACATGATGTTGAATGAATTGCTCGTGACATCATGTTGTGGAACATAGTATGTGAAATGGCGTCTATTGCATAAGTTTAGGACGCACATTTTCGATCAGTGGAGGAATGACTCGAGAGAATTCTAATTATTGGATGATATATAACAATTTTAGAGATTTATAAAATTTGACAGTTTTAAAATATTGAAAGTTGTTTCTTCAACATAAGGCATGTAATATAATATAATTCATTTATTATTAGTTTATATCATTATCAGAATTTGTTAAGACAAACTAGTGGAAAATCAAATTTGATTGATTTTAATTTAATTCTACATAGACCATATATATATATATATATATATATATATATATATATATATATATATATATATATATATATATATATAGAAGAAAAGGACGATGATTTGTCTTATTTTAGTGTATGTAGAAGTAATGTAACCGCACACACTTTTCGACAGCTGATCATAAAATATGAACAAATATAAATTTATGTATGTATTAGAACAAGGTTAATATGGTAAAATGAGGTCCGGTTTGCATGAGTTGCTAAGCTTTCCTTCCAAGATATCAAATTATTTATAGATTTCATTTCGTTAGATAACAGAGGCTACATTGGCTAAATTATTGACAGATATGTGTTTACAAGAATAGTGACATGAGTGTCTAAGATGCATGCCTTCAGCGTTGTAGTTGCGTTACAAATACCTAATAGCTTTGATATATTGGTAAAGAATATACTACGTACTTATGATAGAATGATATCAAACTAGTGTCATGCAGTGGATCTTGCAATGATTTTGATTGCAGTATTCGTGCTTGTCTCTGACGCTGAACGAGTTATGTGCTTATGAAATTGTAATTACTTGATTGCAATGTCCGTGGTTGTCTCCAATACCGATTATCCTTATAATGATTTTGAAGCATTAATTCAGATATGCAGTCGTAGACAAAGCTAATACGAGAGAAAGGGTTAGCTAATTCCTTGTCTCTCTACCTGACGTTAAGGGACCCCGAATGGCCGAGTGGTCTAACGCGCTCTCAGTTACGAATCATTGCCGTTTCACCTCTGTCTGCTTGAGTTTGAGTCCAGATTCGGCCATTGTGGGTATGTAAAAATGCTTGCAAGTAGTTTCTCGTGGGTCAGTGCTTCTTTCCTGGGTTTTTTCCCGGTTTCTTTCTCCACCATTAATACTGACCGCCATGTATAGCCTATCGTGTTTTGAAAACTGGCGTTAAATCCAACAACAACAACAACCTGAAGTTAATATTTCCAGAGTTTTGTCTTTCAGGTGGTATCCATAGCGAATACATGTAAAAACAACTATATAAACCACATCTCACCCTAAAATGGTCTAGACATAATTTATCATACAATTCAACATAGAAATGACGATTATTGTATTTAAGATAACAAATAATGAAAACACTATCTAGATTTAATGATGCCAAATTAGACAAGGAGTAAGTATTTGTTTTACAGATAGCACAATTGAGGCAAATATCGTATTCACTGGTTCCAGTAAATCTAAATTTTTCGTGTCGATTTCTTCTTTATCATGGTAGACGGATAGACAAGACAATGCAAAGAGTATACGAATTAGCATAGCGCTAAGGACTATGTAAAAGAAGAACTTCCACACATCTTCACTTTATTTCCCGGTTGCTCTAATAGGTACAATATATAAGATCACACGAAAAGTCACGTATTTAATACATATATAATACACATTTAAATTTCTTAATATACCAAACGCATATTGTATGAAAGGCTTCATTTTTAAAAAAAACTATTACCCTCATACCTAATAATGTATATTTTCTCATCTTAAAAATATTAATATAAAATGGAGACGTTCAAATATTTATCATATATTTCCAACAACATTAACTTGTCGTTAAAAGTATCCCTGAAGATACTAGCTCAATTATATTTTAAAGCTGCTTATTTTCCTCCGTGTCATTCTTATTCCTTTAGAAAATGATGATAATTAATTATATAATGAGCGCACCTGCAACACGTAGTAAAGTGAGCAGTGCTGGATCAAATTATCACAAGGATAGATTTATTTCCGTAACAAAATGTCATTTAGCCTCAAAGCCACACATGTTGTTATTTGTCATCTTTTAAGGGTGTAAATTGTCAGGTTTGTTTTTCGCCCGCAATAATAATGTTCCGGGACATCGTATTGCATAATCAGCTTGTATATTCAACTGTCTATTAAAGGAGGATAAATGCTAAAAACTGTTTATTATTAGTTTGATAGCCGAAGATTATGTCACTGATAATACATTGTCTCTTTATCAAAATAACGACATAGATTTTAACAATAACAACAATGATAATAACGATATCATCACTACAAGTACTAATAATACTAATAATAACTACAAGAAAGAATTAATCAGTAATGAACTAAACTATTTCATTGACAACTTTTATTTGTAACATGATACTGATTTTTGTGTTCTTTCCGTCTAGTTTAAGCAGCTTAAGTCAAAAGACTATAAAACGGGGGGTTGTTGTGGTTGTTGCTGCTGTAGGATGTAACGCCATTTTTCTGCACACGATAGGCTATACATGGCGGCCAATATTAAAGGTTTAGGAAGAACACGGGAAAACCCCCAGAAAAGAACCACCGACCCACGAGTACTGGCAAGCTTTCTCACATACCCACATTGGCCGAATCTGAGACTCGAATCCACGCAGACAGAGATGAGCGCTTTAGACCATGAAATGTTTAAAGTGGACAAATACGACAGACAAGACAAATATTCTCTTTGACGGAAATTTCCACAAAAATCTAATACGACAGATAACGGACTATATTACAAAGACGATGCTTGCTTGCGGGCAAGTTATTACTATAAAGAAATAAGAATAACTAGGCAAACTTTAATTATAAACCTTTCTGTTTTCTTCTATGTTTTCTTCTATGGCTTTCATTTAACAACAAACACACCTTAACGGGATACAGGGGAACAGGGATACAGGGGAACAGGGACCCTTAATGGGGGAAGTATATGATGAGGACGTCGTAGGGCTACGTCACATGGCGGACAGGCCTATAGAAGAGTTGGGAAAATCAATATCTGCAGTCAATAACATACAAATGAATTGGGTGTATTGTATCAAAACTTTTTATAAACATGCGCCAATAACTTATACAATACTATTTATTTTTATCTGAAAAATTAGTACTTTTAGTATGAACAGAAAAATATAATTTTTGAGAATATGAAATTAAGTCGATTATTACGACAATTTCCCTAAAATATTATAAAATGATGTAAACTAATTCAGTTACTTATATATTTCATGTTCTAATGTCACGGAGTAATGCCGATGATAAAAATTCGTGATGTGAAAAATACTGTTCATATATAAAAAGTGTATTCTGACATATCGACACATTTAATCCCGATTCAAATTTAAAATACATAGCTCATGTGTCGTACGTGACTTGAAACACGTGTAATGCAATGTAATATCGTCATGTTCTAAAGTAAAATTTAGACTACGCGGTGCACTGGAGATACTGATAGCGACGTTCTACTGCAAAATTATGCATATAAAGCGGCATTTTATATTTGAGACAAATATAGCGATATAATTCGTGATCATTCGAGTTGTGTGAGCATGATTGTTATGTGGCGCAATGTGCAAAGTCCATGAACTACGTAAGTTAGGTTAATTTGCCTTTGATTGTCAAGCTGCAAATCGATTGTTCTAGGAACACTAGATGATCTCAAATATAATTATATATCCTTGCCAAACTAATCACAGTGTATCACGTATATTACGAACTATCTGTAATCGTTCCTATTAAAGTCACGGAAAGCAATACATGGAAAGCGACAATTAAAAACATGTTTATGAAAGTTTTATATAGCATTCATTGTCACCTTGAAGATTAAGTAGTAAACAAAAACGTGCTTTATATTTTCACACGTTCAACAATATTGTGCAACTTTCGTTTGTCCAGAAAAAAGAAACACTTGTTGATAGTATCGCCCAGCGACATTTGAGGGTCGTCGTTCAAACGAAATTTGTTTAAAATAATCTTGTTTGGGTGAACTTAAAATTGAAATTTTGAGTCATATCGAGAATGAATGCGCATTGAAACAACATTTTCAGTTTGTCTGGAATTGATGGATTTCGTTTGTCTGTTGGTCTAATTCAATTTTGTTTTTCGCCTTGTGATGGATTTGATATTGTTATAACGGAGACTGACATTGCATCAACATTACCTCCGTTTCTGAATCATAAGGTTCGAAAGAGTCTTTTAATTGAAATAATCAGAACGATTCTTTGGACTATATTTAATCAGAACGATTCTTTGGACTATTCATTTCGTTGAGTGCAATATAGAGGATATCATTTGATTTGAAAATATGGCCGACATTACAGTACAAAGTCGCGATATGCATCACGTTTTGGAATGAATGACACGTAAAATGCTAAGTGTCTGATAGATATGCGATATTCCTTTACCTCGTTATACTTTATACATAGACCCTATCTCGTACCACTCACAGTAATGATCTTTCTATTTGCGAACGAATTTTCCCTTAAATAACAGTTTAAATGATCATAATTTTATTTTGATTTATTACATTATTCACGTTTCGTGTTGCAGATATCACGTTTATTCGTTTGTTTGTGTTAAAGTTACGTTTATGGATAAGTGATCTTGTTCTAATCGTTACGTTGATCATGTCTGCCTTCAAATGGATGAAACAGCTTGCTTTGTTCATTCACAAACAAAACTAAAGAACCAAACGCTAAAGCCTTTATCACATGGGTGTACATGGTTTGTTTATAAAATATTTCATCTTACACGTTACTATTAATATACACACACGTGTCTCATAGTTTGAAATTTTGTAGTACGGGAAAATATTGCCCGATTCTGATGATGTAAAGTTACTGGAGAACTATATATATATATATATATATAAAGTCTGCTTAACGTACGTTGCTTGACATAACATTAAACAACAGAGGATGGATATTACTTGGGGAAATACGTGGATAATCATGAAATATCACCTGCACAGAGATATGACATTAATGGATGTACCACTTGGAGTATCACAAAATATCTCAGGAACATAAGACGAACATTCATGAACTACATACTTCTAATATCAATAAACACCCCATAAACAGATATATGATATTACTGTATGTGGTCGTTAATGGGTATAGTACTTGGAATATCATAAAACATCTCGGTAACAGGGGACAAACATTAATAAATGACACACTTTTAGTAAACACCACAGGAACAGAAGACTGCAATTAATATTTATAGTACTTGGACTTTATATCATAAATCATCGCAGGAACAGAGGACTTACACTAATCAGTGATGTTCTTGGAATATAACGAAACATATAGGAAAGAGAGGACTGACATTTATGAATGTAACATCGTAAATACCATGCAACATCTCCAAACCGAAAAAGAGATACTAATCTCCAGACCGAAAAAGAGATATGAGTGATGTACAAGGAAGAAGTTTTCTTTATATTCACAGGAATATCTTCCATGTTTCCAGATGACAATTTTTTCATGTAACGGCACCCTTAAACAAATCTTAATTTACCACCTTAATCAAAATATATTGTGTGAACATTGGAGATGCGATATCTGTACGTATTTTGTGATACTTTGTAATGGTATTACATTTGTGATGAGAGATATTTGCATATGTAATCTTTACGTTAATTTCAGATGAGCAAACTTTACTTCAGATTTAAAGTTTGGATATGTTGACCCAAAGATATTCACATATTCCATTAACGGACATCCTAAGGAAAAATGGGAGAACATTGGATGACTTTGATCTGGTTTGCTGCTTGTATACACTGAAATAATGTTTTGATATTATTTTATTTTGTTTACTAACGTATGTAAAGAATTGCAGATCGAGTCTAACTGGAAACAGCATAGATCCCGATCTGACATCGTGTGCAGGAGACCATGTTGTTTTTGTTTCGTTTGACTAATTTCTCCAAACAGCAGAAGTGATTCTCAGTTGTTTTCAGCTGGACCCGATCTATGACTATAATATATGTTTCTTACCAATCAAGTCGTCAATGGAGAAACATGAGATGTAAAATATTCTCATCCGTTGATATACGCTAAATGGTTTTCAATACACTCTGGTTTGTATGTAAATTGTACCAGATGAATGGTAAGTTACTCGTATATTAGTGATGTTACCAGCAATATATTAATCAGCGTTTTCTTTGTTTGACATTTCATATTCAACGTTTATACCGTTAGTTAACTTACAAAAGGAAATTGCCTTCGGGAATCGTCAGACTTAAGAATGACACTACCTCCCTGAGAGTCTTGCTTGCCGCCTTATCTCGATAGATTTATGAACTTTAATGTATGTCATGAATGGGAAATAACATTCCGCTATAGCTTCGTCTGCATAATGTAGGTCAAAATGTTCTAATAGGGTTTTGGTCATCATAAAATAGCAACTGTATCTTCGCACAGACGAAACGACATAGTATCGATCTCCGATCGAATGTACCATACTCTTGATTGCGAACGTGATTTAAGGAACACACGTTGAATTTTGAACGAATTTATAAATTATCAGTTTGTTGTGGAACTGGTAAAGTAATGGAAAATATGTTAACGATTTGAACTTACCATAATGCATTTGATGCATTGACAATTGTAGGATATGTGTAATGCTACAATTAAGAGTGCGTTTCAGTTATGTATTTCATCAGTTAATTTATGGTGTCAACATAATGTGCAGACATATGAATATTTTGTAATAAGCACAATCCACGTAAAATTATGAACAACATGACGCTTCTATTAATATTTTGCCTTTTAACAATTTCGAGCTTTAGCTGTATCCACAATTGAACTTATCGTAAGCAATCATTTTCCTTGGTACCTGTAACTTCCACCACATACTGGGATCGTCGATTTCATTGTCAATATGTTTATAACTTAACCGTTTTGAGCTCTTAGCAAATATTATTATAATATTCTCTGGTAAGGTCAATCATTAATGTGTTTGTCTAATATTCTCTGGTATGGTCAACAATCCTTGCACTTGGTAAGGTCAATGGTCCATTTGTTCATCTAATATTGCTTGATAAGGCAATCATCCATGTATTTGTCTAATATTGACTGGTAATGGTAATCGACCTTGTGTTCGTCTAATATTGTCTGGTAAGGGCAATCATCCTTGCATTTGTCTTATATTGTCTGGTAAGGGCAATCGAGCTTGTGTTTGTCTAACATTGTCTTGTAAGGGCAATCGACCTTGTGTTTGTCTAATTTTGTCTGGTAAGGGCAATCGACGTTGTGTTTGTTTAATTATGTATGGCAAGGTCAATCATTCATGTGCTTGTTCAATATTGTCAAGGTCAACAATGCTTGTGTTTGTCTAATGATGTCTGGTATGGTCAATTATGCACTTATTTGTCTAATATTGTTTGTTATGGTCAATCATCCAAGTGATGGTCTAATATTTTTTCGTAAGGTCAATCATACTGGTGTTTGTCTAATATTCTCTGGTAAAATTAATCATTCATGTGTTTGTCCAATATTATCAAGGTCAACCATCCTTGTGGTTATCTAATATTGTCTGGTAAGGGCAATCAATCTTTCGTTCCTTTAATATTGTTCGGTTAGGTCAAAATTCCATGTATTGGTCTAGTATTGTCAAGGTCAACCATCCCATTGTTTGTTTTACATTGCATGGTTAGGTAAATCATCTCTGTGGTTGTATAATATCGTTGCTTTTTTTTCCCAATATTATCAAGGTCAACTATCCTTGTGGTTGTCTAATATTGTCTGGTAAGGGCAATCAACCTTCCGTTTGTTTAATATTGTTCGGTTAGGTCAATATTCCATGTATTGGTCTAATATTGTCAAGGTCAACCATCTCATTGTTTGTTTTACATTGCATGGTTAGGTAAATCATCTCTGTGATTGTATAATATCATTGCTTTCTTTTTATTTAAATCTCACCCACTGTTCTGCTTTAATGTTTTTATTTTTGTTTTATTTTGTTTTTCATCATCATCATCATCATCATCATCATCATCATCATCATCATTCTCTTTACCTAGGTCGTCGAATGCACTGTGCTGCTGGACATCTGACAAGTTCCCTCCACTTGTCTCGATCATGTGCCAATGCCTGTGTCTCAGCAGAACTTATTCTGGTCCATTATTTGATGCTGTCAGTCCACATTGTTCTGTCGATCTCTCCCCTCCTCCACTTTGGACACTGCTCTGCATTACTGTTGTGGATTGACTGTTGGCTTTAGTGCCATGGCCATAACATTTCATCTTTCTTGTTTTGACGGTGGTGAGGAGGTCTTCATAGTGGCCTACTGTGTGCCTGATGGTGCTATGCACTTCTTCATGTGTGATGTGGTCCATGTAAGATATAACAAAGATTGGTTCTTTAATATCTCGTTTCAGGTACCTGGATTCTTCGTTGGTATTCTGCTGTCAGTTTCAGTCCTCACATGATTACAAAAAGATTGGGAAGACTAGTGCTCTTAATAGTCTGATATTAGTTTTCAGGCATATCTTCTTGTCTCTCCGTAGGGTTGTAGCTTTGACATAGCCGCTGCTGTTTGTGCTGCTCGTGACAAAATTGCTGTTCTTGATCCCGCTTCGGTGATTATGAGCGCTTATCTCCATGTTAAATGTGGACAATGTTTCTTCCAGGTTCTCAACTAAGGTGTGTCGCTCGTCTTCACTGCCTGTCAGCCCATCAGTGTCGTCTGCACAGCAGAGGTTGATGATGTTACGCCCTCCATTGCTAACTGTCCCACAGTGGTTTTGCAGGGCTTCGTCCATGATGCGCTCTAAGTAGATGTTGACAGGCGTGGGTGACTGGATACAACCTTGACCTAATCCTAAAACTGTTATTTGGAACCAGTACCCCACACAACTTTGAGCAATTACTGCACTGGTAGCCTTGGCATACAAGTGATTCAGTATATTTGTCAACTTTGACATGGCACAACCTGTCAAAGGCCTTTCTGCAATCAAGGAACATATGACTGATATAATGTTGCTGTTACTTGTACTTAACACAAAGAAACCTGAGACTGAATATTTGTTCTGTTGTGCTTCTTCCACCGCTGAATCCTGTTTGCAGTTAATCGATTATTTCTTCTGCTTGTGGTTTAAGTCTGATCAAGATGATCTTCAGCAATCTTGTTGCAGATGCTGTTTAGTAGCGCTATCACTGATTTCCCCACCCACCCCGTTATAATTCTTGATAAGTCCAACTGGGATGTCCACTCCAGCTGCCTTCCCATTTTTCAGTGCTCTTAAAGGTGACTCTACCACTTCCTTGAAAATGGGAAAGTCATCATGATATGTGGAATTTGGAACTTCAAGCTCCTATGGGTCTTCTGTGGACTGATGGTTGTAGAGTTCTTTACAATATGTCAGCTTATGTTTCTGCAATGTCAATTGTTTCTGTGAGGCAATTGTCATTTTAATGATGAATGGTAATGACTCTTTGTTGCTTCTGTCTGGTGAGATCCTTCACAATTTAGAATGCCTTTTTGCTGTTATTCTTTATCAGAGTGCTCTCTATTTCTGTGCACGTTTATTCAATCCAATTTGCTTTTGATTTCTTCAAGTTTTTTTGATATTATTGTTTATTGATCGGTTCTACATTGCCCATGTTGTGTGTCTGGTGTTTTGAGGTCTCTATGGGCATCATTCAAATTCAGAATCTCATCCGTAACCCAGTTTTTTTTGGGGGGGGGAGGTGGGGTGGGGGGCGATGGAGGTCCAAATGATGTCCTTGGCAGCTGGTGTCATGACTGTATGTCATCAGTTTAACATCAACATTCATCACAAGGACTGGAGCAAATTTTCCTCCAATTGTGGCTTGGAGTAACTTGCAGATGGTAAGGTCTGTAAGTTGTTTAAGGTTGAATTTGAGCCTGATGTTCTTTGTCTTGTTAATGGCTCTTTGGCTCTTCAACCTCACTCAGAAGTTCATCTGGATTTGAGACCTTCCGGCAGTTGGATGATGTACTACATTCCCTTCAGGAAACTATTTGGTCTCGAAAGGGATGGGCTACACCAGATGACGTTTGCTCAAGATACACTGATAATGCTCAACAAATCTGATGTTAGCCCTTGGAGAACACCAAACCGAAGATTGGCTTATATTCAACTATAGTGGAGAGTTGGACGTGTCCATTACCTTAGATGGCTTTCTTGTAAACAAAACCATCAAGGGATATGTGCTTATATGCTGCCTCATATCTAGCAGAATCGTCCCCATTCGTCTGAAAGCATGTCTCTTTAACATTACAATTATGCAAGTCCATGCCCTAACTACCAATCATGAAGAAATAGAGGAGTTTTACAACAAACTCGAGGGTATTCTAAGCATGATCAGTACAATAGACATCATCATCATTCAATCAGACTGGAGTGCAATGGTTGGCAAAGATGCTCTTAAAGACTGGGATGATCATTGTTGATGCTCTTGAAATGAGCTTACCATATAAAGAGGGAGATAGCTGCCCGAGTTCGCAAGCTACAACAACTTGGTACTAGCCAACACTCTGGGGTAACTTAAAGTTTCGTTATGCTGGACATGGCACGCACCAGATAGAACCAATCCTAACCAGATCGACAACATACTGGTTCAAAACCATTACCGGTCGGGCATCAATAGAATAAAGAAAATGCATTTCAAAGGTGCTGATGTTTGGAGTGATCACGACATCTTTATTATGAACTTGTGAGTGAGGCTGAAGAACCTTATCAAGCAAAATAATATCAGGCTCGAATTCAACCGTGAAAACAAAATTGTTTTAAGTTTGAAGTAAATTCTTGTCACGCTCACTTTGCTGACATTGTTATAATTAAATTTGAATTGCATGTGGATTTTAATGACAATGTTGTCTTCATTCTGAAATTGGAAAAAGCGTCACTTTTACTTCTTAATTATTTAATCATTACGAGGGCTTTTTAGTTTGAAGTGCTGACTGCTTGTGCTAGGACTCCCGCCACCCTGTGCTTGCAAATGTATATATAAGTGCTATAATACTATTTAGCAGTGCGGAAAATGGTCATTTGACCTTTAATTCCTACCCCTGATCAGTATGAAAAAAAAATCGATACGTTAGTGACTACGGAATTACTCGTATTAAAAATGTTACAGTCAGTTAAGTACGATAATACCTTATATGATATAAATATTTGTCAAACATTTTATGTAAATATATACGAAAAACATACATTTTCAAAGCATTTTTTTATCATTGCATCTGTATGTTGTTTTACCAGTCATGCTAGTGATGTTATGTAGTTATTTTGTACGGGCTCCTCTCGTCCATTTGTATTTCTCTCTATCACTCTGTCGGTAGTTTGTAATGAATCATGTTATATTGATATTTAGTGCTCGTTTATGCTGATATCACCAATTGTCATATATGTGTCGTTATTTCTCCAGCGTCTGCAATATATATATATATATATATATATATATATATATATATATATATATATATATATATATATATATATATATATATATATATATATATATATTGTATAATGTCAGTTTTCTTTATGATGAAGTTGTTGATGATTAATTTGAATTATGGTGCTGTATCGCCCACTATGGGCATGTAACACTGTTTTAAGTTTCCAGCAAAGCTGGATATTTAATTTCTCCTGGGGGCGAGGAATGGTGTCGCTTGCCCCAGGCATTTACGTACTCAAGGAGTACTATTTAATTTGGTCGTCAGGTCGGGGCTGCTATTAAGTAACCGTCGACCTGAATGGAGTACCCTAGATGAGTGGGAATAGACCCAACACACACTCAACCATAACAGCCAGTTATGTGTGTCAATGGTGTGCAATGACACAAGTGGAGGTATTGGAAATTAGTTTCACATCTCCGCCATTTTGGAGTTATCCGAGTTGTGGCAATAAAAGAGAGGTACCATTACGTCCAAGGATGTCATACAGCCCGCAACATCGTGATTCCGTGCTTAATTCAAATCTGGTCCAGTTATTACTAATGGACTGGAAAATACCAATAATGTGTTAACCACCTATGCAATTAAATCAAATCAATGAAGTCGTAAAATTTGCTTAAATATCTTAACTTTGCAATATTTCTAGTACAAAGTGTACATGTATTATATCCATAACAAGATTGAATACTAAGATGTCTATGCGACATAAATAAGTATAGTCACTGTTAGATAAAAAATATCTTGTTAATTTTGAACGGTGTGCCACAAAAAAATGATCAAGTCAGGTTTCGTGAAATAGATTGTTCGAAGAGGGTTCTCGTACCAAATGAGGATCCTGTTAACCAGGCAATGAAAATAATCGGATTCTTTTCTGCGTTGCTTTTTCTTCTCTGTCTGAGTAGCCCGTAATGTCAGGCTGCCACCTTGTTTTCATGGTGTCCCAGCATATGGTTGTTCCCTCGTACCAGCATTTTCCTTTATCCTGGTTTCTTTGAAGTTGTTTCTCTCCTGATATTTTTCCGGTTTTGGTCCAGCGGTGATGTAGGTTAGTTAGGGTGATGACGTTTTATACATATGTTAATACTATGTCTAAAGTAATCGAACTTTGATCTTATTTTTGTACTGTTTTATCACATTTGTGCATTGATATGTGCTTACTGGACAGACGTAAGATTCTATAAAAGGTTAATAATTATACGCCTAATTGGTTGTACATAAATTATAGATTAAAATGGTCTACAGATTTACCTTTTATAACATTAAAGTTGCCAAGAAAACATTACATTTTGCCTCGATTATACGATTTTATGTTAGACTTGTACAATATTTATTATTAACTCACTTATACAATTTTATCTGCAACCTATCAAATTGTAAGATTTATTTGCCTCGATTATACAATTTTATGAAAGACATACATTTTTTTTGAAACATTATACAATTTTATGAAAGACATACATTTTTATGCAACATTTATTATTACATCGATTATACAATTTTATTTATGACATATCAATTCGTAGAAGATTTATTAGTACCTCGATTATACAGTTTCAAATACGACATGACAATTTGCATAAGATTTAGTATTCATTATAGTATGCTATGGTATGTACGAGATAATAATTTGTACCGGATGTATGACTGACAAAATAGCATTTGTCTTTTTTTCTTCAACCCGGTCCAAGCTAGCCACGAGGAGTATATATCAGATCAAGGATAGTATACGTCGTTCACGTTTTGTTAGTACTTAGTGAGCTTATCGTATTTTTGTGAGTGCGATATGATAACTTTGATGATGACGAAATTATGATTATTTTTAGCAGTAGAAGTAAAAAAAATAGTATTATGAATAAAGTGCTAACTTTACGGACACTAATGGATTAGAATAGGCAATTTATAATTACAATAACTAGCCTAATATTTCTGGCGCACATTTGTAGGCCATGGTCAAAATCAATTTTGATATTTCGAGTGAACCATATTTTTTAGAAACTAATGCAATCTGACAAGTTTGTGATTCAAACGTAATTTTAATTGTAGTTATGAACATTGGAAGATTTGATTGCCCCGGTTTAGTTTTGCGTACAAAATCATTTTGAAAATATATGGTCTATAGACGAAAATTTTAAACGTGTCCACCGTTTTTATTAAAGGCACGATCGGTCAAGAACGGAAGAGCTGGGTTAGTCTCGCGGAAACGATGAGAGGGAGATAGGTGTGACATTAAGACGATCAGGTGTAATGAGGACCGAAATAACATGAACCATTGTATACTTGTTCTATATGAGTTAATATGTTCTTCAGATATTAATATATTATCCAATATTATAAATATAAATGAATATAAAACGTAATGATTACTTTATCTAGTTGCTCTATTGCATTTCAATGTAAGAAAATATTTTTAGGACTTAGAATATACTGACAAAACTGTTTTGATAAAAAGAAACAGGTGCAATACTTTATCATCTAACTTCCAAGACAAATCACGTGCATACCTTTTCAAAGTTAAAATTATCGGGTGTAAAATAATAATGTGTTGAGAAATTAGTCACGTTTTATGTATTTTGGAGAATGTAGACCTTTATCTTCATTATAATAAGGAAAAGCGATAGTAAATCTTCTAAACAAGCTGTTGATAATAAAATATAGGTTTCATAAATAGAAAATTCAGCGTTTAACGCATTTGTTGTCAGACTAAAATACATGTTTTGTACACTGCTTCTGTCCGTAGCTATGATTTAATGTTTTCTATGGAACAAAGAGAAAATTGAGTCAAAGACAGTATCGTTACATTTAGTAGACGATATCTTAGCAGTGATGCAAAATCATCGTTACGCATCTTCATTGCCTGCGATAGTTCTCCCGGTCATCTTAGCAGTGATGCAAAATAATCGAATCGCATCTTCTTTGTGTGAGATAGTTCTCCCAGTCATCTTAGCTGCGTGAGATAGTTCTCCCAGTCATCTTAGCAGTGATCCAAAACCAACGAATCGCATCTTCATTGCGTGCGATAGTTCTCCCAGTCATCTTAGCAGTGATGCAAAACCACCGAATCGCATCTTCATTGTGTGAGATAGTTCTCCCAGTCATCTTAGCAGTGATACAAAACGATCTAATCTTACCTTCATTGCGTGCGATAGTTCTTACAATCATCTCTCATTAAGTTTGATATGTTCGAATCGATATCTTTATATTGATCCTTTGTCGTGACATGATTAGATAGAATACAGAATCAGACATTGGAAATAACAGCAGATCGATAGATTGATAGACGGAACGTACTGAAAAGATGGATAGCCACACATTATTGTATGATCCAAACATTAGTTCTCAAGACGTCTTTATTTTTAAAAAAATACTCGATGTCTTTGTTGCATATTTTGCTATTTTAAAACATCAGCGAAGGGTGAAGAGAGATAATTTCAGGAATCAAAGATGCTAATTTAATTTTATTATGTAATTAAAAAAACTGAATTGCTTATATTATATATATCCGCTTCATAAATTTTCTTATTTACAGGTATATCACAGATCAAACTAGAGATATCACACGCTCAGTCTGTCGCATAATATATCTCTATATCTCATCGGAATATAAATCTCTTGCACTTTTTATTTTTGTCAGCTCGAGTACGTGTCGCTGATGTTGACACGATATCCGCCTCACTGGCAATTTTAATGGTGAAAAACTCCATCCAGAACTCTATCAAAATATTATCATGTCTGTATACATATTTGGAGTTTGTAAAATAGAAAATGAATAAAATATAGTCATCACAATCATATAAATCCCTGATGAATAGTAGACTGACGAGAAGAAGTGCGATAAAGTGTTGATTTGTAATAACCTTTAATTGGTTATAACCCAGATCATTAGAAATAAGTAGCAGTGTTGTATACAAGAAAACCTCTCAAGACTTGAGATCTCATCAAACTAATATCCTCTTTGTCCGAATCATGGTTTTGGTCCCGTTTATTTTCAGGAACGTCATTTCAATTTTTAAGGGGGTGGGGGACTTGACGGGCATGCTAATTTTCGTATATAGGGTACATTAATTTTACAGGACATGCAAATTCGGGGGAAGGGGGGCAAATTCACCGTCCCCACCCTCCTCAAATGACGTCCCTCTTTATTTTCTTCATTACCTATAGTGGACAATAACACAGTGAACTGTAAAACTCTATTCTAACGACCTTTGAAATTTCAGTGTTTTACTAAGTTATACCTAAAGGAACGGAAACTTAATTGGAGCACATGCTCAGACAAAGGTTATTAAATATCCAAAATGACATAGAATAATATAAAACCAAGAATAGAAACATATACATAGGAAATCTTCTCCTTATTACAATATGTAAATTAAATTTATACAATTCTGATCTGAATTAATATATGATATTTGAAGTGCTGACGTATTTTAGTGGTGATACCTTTGATAATTTCACATTTTTATCTGGGTTAGAACTAAGACGTGTCACTGTACTTGATGGAAAAAAATTACAATTCTCTGTAACTGTAACTGTAGCACTATATTACACTATTTCGTCTAAGAAATAAAGGTATACACAATAACTTATTAGGAATACGAGGAAGGATGTATAAATAAAGAATATATCAAGACAAAACATGTACACTTGTCTGTATCACCACTGAGAATTGCACTAGAATAATATATAAAACAAAACCTCTTGAAGAATCGATGTGGATGTATTTTATTTGCAAGAAATGGTCACCGAATACACATTCACGCCGTACACCAACGTCATTACGTAGAGTATTATGACTAGTATCTGTCACTAGGGTTACTATTTGAGGAATTCGGATCAGAATTGTATTACACAAGTTTATAAATGGTTACATTTTCTACTTTATGAACAAATAATTAGGAAATACATTTTTATTTCATAAATGTTTAGCTGGATGTTACATTTATTGCCACGTGATCGTTTTGACCGTCTTTATCTACTGGATGATCGATCACGTTGTTATAGCCCCGATTGAGTAAATAATAAATTAAATTTATGAAATTAATGGATGGAATAAACTTTGATCTGAGTTGAGATATATAACATAATAAAACTTGCATATTGAATATTGCATTTAATCAATTATATATATGACATGGGAAACAACATTTGAATGATACACTTTCTTTGAAATAATTACCAAGTTTATACCAAAAATTCATTTAGCCGTTCGTTTAAGACCGATATTACAAACTTCAGCAGAAATCGATTGATCTGTCAAATTTAATTGAATCAATGATTGCATAACCTGGTCGTTTGTCGGCCTATCACAATCCAACGTTGGAGACTAGATATATTCGGTGAATTCCTTTTGCTCCTATCTTTCAAATCAATCCTCCTTTCGGTTCATCAACCGATAATTGGTTGTTACCATTACGTTAACGACTGTACTGTTGCATATATGGCGTTATTTACCTTCTAAAACAAATGATAGACAACCTTAAAATTGTCAGGGTTTTGAATTCTGGAGTCAAAACCGATCCCTCTCCAGTTAATAGATAGATAGATAGATAGATAGAAAGAGAACCTATCCTCTGTTGACAAAATGGGTTATGTTGAATAGTGAATATGAATGGTAGAATTATATAACGCATGGAACGAAGGGAGACAAGTTGTGTTAGTAATTAGCATTTATTACACGCGAGTTGGGTTGGAGTTATGTCGTCAAACCAGTCAGGATCGGCCAGTGTGTTGTGTATCTAGGCAAATCACTGTATTTACATTTCCTCAACGCAAACCAACCATATTGTGTTGATGTGTCCCAAACTATCAAACGAAACCAAACCCACTGCAAAGATAGTTAGGTCACGTGGATGATTCATACTGGTTATTCATCGGCATGACACTGGTTTCCTAAAATAAACAACTCAATGTCTTCCAGTACATACGGAATAAAACAGTCCGTAATCGAACTCACAACACAGTTCTAAAGAAGACATGGAAGGAACGTTTCATGAATCATACTCATCAAAAAATATGAACAAAACTATTGTTTCAGTTTACAATGTGCTCACAACTGTTAGAGGAAAAAACAGGTACCGTACTGTATCATATATCGTTCCTGCAGCATCACGTGAATAGTTTATCAAAGTTAAAGACAGCTAGTGTAAAATAATTGTGTTTTTTATAGGGCAGTCACGTTTGGTGTATTTTGAGTAATGTAGCCCTCTATTTTCAATCCAGTAAAGTGCAGTCACTGTGATAATAAATCTCCAAAAAAGCTGTTTAATAATAACATAAAAAAGCATCACAAAATATTGATCCAATTTTTGAAACCGTCTCTTTTCATTCTCAAAAGCATTCTGATTCCAAACCGGTCCACAGCTCTGAATGTCACAATGACATGAGTCTGCTATATGGAGCTACTACACTGTGGATGTCTGCATCTCATTTCTCTTCACATCTTCTCTATCATGAAGCGTGGATGACACCATCCCGAATACGTAACTGAGAACAATACATCATAGTGCAAGAGGGGCAGAATTAGCTTAGCATTCGGAGCAACCATCGCATTGGGGTGTACCGGAGACCAGCCTACATGTTTTATATATTGCTCCTATCTGTAGTTATGATTTGGCGTTTTCTTTGGACCAACATGAAGAAATAGTAAAAGACTGTATCTTTAGATCTTTAGAGATAATAGACTTCCTCTTAACTAAGATGCGCCATAGGTCTCCATATCATCGATAATAACGTTACGATATATATATATATATATATATATATATATATATATATATATATATATATATATATATATATATATATATATATATATATATATCACCTTACAATGTAACATTTATAATAATCTAAGGATAATAAATATAATCTACAGCAAATGGAAAAAAAAAGAAAAAAAAAAGAAAAGCACACACACCCACCCACAACATATGATCAACATATTTATTGTTTGAACAATATGTGAGTCCATTACATATATATATATATATATATATATATATATATATATATATATATATATATATATATATATATATATATATATATTGCAGTATTATGTTCCTGTTTAGCATAAAATGAGAAACCTATTACATATTGATTATAGAGGTCCACTTTTGAAGAAATTTGTCTTCTTTTTTATTTACTATAGCAGTGTATTTTTCTATGTTCTTATGCATTGCAACTATTTGCTTAAAAGCATACATAGAAGGATTTTTCATATTGAATCTGCAAGTATAAATATAATACTTTGCCAAAATAAGTAAGAAATTACACAAACAGTCCAGATTTTCACTTCCTAGAAATATTTCTTTCTTGGATAAATGTGCAATATTTGGGTAAAAAGTTGCAAAATATTCAATAAAACGGTACCAAAACTGTGAAGTAATATTACAATCATAGAAGAGATGCTCAATGCTTTCATTTTCCCTCTTACAAAAAGTACATTTGTTGTCTTCTAATATATTAATTCTTTTCAGAAAATCATTAGTAGCTATTATTCTATGGATTAATTTAAAGTTAAAAGCGATCAATTTGGTATCCTTTGTACATGATTTCGCTCGGATATATATCCTAGACCATTCTTCACTACTTATACTTTTATTAAATACTTGTATCCAAGTTTCATGTTTAGCAGTGTGTTGCCTTTTATATTTTTTTAAAAGATCTTTGTAAACAAACTTCAGTGAATTTTGCTTTTGTAAGTTCATTATTTTATCCTCCTGCTTTTCAAACTTATTTTGTACTAAATATTTTTTTATGGCATCTTTCCATGCTTTTGAAATTTTGGATATTAAGGAGAAGTATTTTAGGAAATCATCACTTCTAGTTTTTTGTTTTATTATTTCAAAAGATATTAAATTGCCATTATCATCTATTAGATCCTTCAGATTTTATAAAACCAGCCTCTCTCCATGAATTGTATTGATGGAACAATTTAGTAGGGACAAAATTTAAAATATTCATAGATAGATACTCATTTGGACCCTGCGGTTCCTCTTTCCAATTGGATATTGCCAAAATTACATCTCTCCAAAAACTATTTTTAATGAGCTTACTAAATTCTTCTAATTTCCTTCTCCCCAAAATCCAAATATTCTTTTTATTTCTGAATACAGTTAAATTGACTAAGGTTTGCCACACTCCATTATCCCCTTCCAGCAATCGTTTTACCCATCTTATCTTAATATATCTAATGAATGAAAACATGTGTATCATATTTAGTCCTCCCTCGTTTTCTGGAGATACTAGTATATCGCGTTTTATTCTCTCTACTTTTCCACCCCATACAAATTTAAATAGTGCGCGATTTAGTTCTGCTTCAACTTTTGCTGATGGATTTGGAAGTGCTGAAAAAAGATGTATGAATATCGGCAGAACAAGAGTTTTTACCACAATTACCTTACCAACTAACGACATGTCTTTGACTCCAGCTTGCCAGTATTCGTTTAGCTTTTGTCAGTTTCTTCATATAATTAATTACCACCATTTGCTGTAAATCTAGAGAAAATTCTATACCAAGTAGTGTAAAATTTGAATAGGACCAAATTAGGCCCATTTCTGGACATATTCTTTCATTGGAGAATTTCCTGTTTCCAATCCAGATAGCTTTTGTTTTTGTTATATTACATTTAAGTCCAGATAATAGATAAAAACTCTGCAAGATATTCATAGTTGTTTTAAGAGAAAGTTGAGATCCATCAAGAAGAATAAAAGCGTCATCAGCATACTGACCCAATTTATATTCAGTGCCGTCAAAGATCAATCCCCGTACATCTACATTTTGCTTTAACGTTATAGCTAAAATCTCAACCCCAATGATAAACAAATAAGGAGCAAGGGGATCTCCTTGACGACATCCTCTTTCTAGTCTAAAAAATGGTGACATATGCCCATTATTTATAACACAACTTTTAGAGTCATTACAAAACAGTTTAAACCACTTACAAACAGAATCACCAAAATTAAAAGATTTTAAAGTTTCTTCCACAAAGGTCCAGTCAATGGAGTCAAAGGCTTTTTCAAAGTCTATTAACAATAGTAAACCATATCTATTTTCATTCTCAAGTTGGTCCATGATATCATATAATAACCTGGTATTTTCTCCAATGAATCTACCTTTCATAAATCCTTTTTGAGTATCACTGATTATTGATGGAAGAATCTTTTTAATCCTGGCTGCAATGGCTTCCGAAGCAATTTTATAGTCAATATTTAAAAGTGATATCGGTCTCCAGTTTTTTAAATATCTTCTATCTTTTTCTTCCTTTGGTAGGCATGTGATAACTCCTTGCGTCTGAAAATCTGAAAGTTTACCTACAGTATATCCGTAATTTATTGATCTGCATATAAATCCCCCAAGATACTTCCAAAAGAATTTATAGAACTCTACAGTGAATCCATCTGAGCCAGGACTTTTTCCATTTTCCATCCGTTTTAGAGACATACCGACTTCATTAATTGTTACCAGACCTTCGCATGATTCTCTTTCTTCATGGCTAAGCTTAATATTGTGATTAAGAAATCTATTTAGAGTTTCTTGAGTAGCCTCGTCATTAAGCTGAGCAGTTCTACTTTATACAATTCCATATAAAACTCTTTTTGTGCTTCTAAAATATCAATTTGGTCAGATATATTTGTCTCATCATCTAAAATAATTTCCTTTATTGTTATATTGACGTAGTTTCTTTTTTCGAGACTTAAAAAATACTTTGTGCTTTTTTCCCCAGATTCGTACCATCTAGCTTTAGATCTTAATATAACACCTTCTATATAATTTTTCCTAGCTTTCTCTAATTCTAACTTTTTTCTTTCTAAATTTTCTAAAGCTTTCCCTTCTATGTTATTCACCAGTCCCCCCTGAATTTCTATTATTTCCTGTTCAATTTCCTTTATTTTTTTTCTGTTTTTCTTTTGTTTTCTTAATAGAATAACATATAGTTTCAGATCTTATTTTCATTTTTAAAATTTCAAAGAACATTTGATCATTACAGGATAGATAAACATGGAGATAGTCATCTTTATTTCCCCTTACATAATATTCATTTACCAAGTCAGTTATACACTTTTTAACTAAATCAGTATACTCAATGTTCTTCAACAGTTGGGCGTTAAATTTCCAATATCCTTTTCCTCTTGGACTCGTTAAGAATGCCACACTTAACACAACAGCTGAATGATCAGTCTTATACCCTGGTAATATACGCACATCAACTGTATTCATGTGAATGTCATCTGATAAAAGAAAGTAATCTAATCTACTTTGTTTCAAGGGAGACTTTTGCCTCCAGGTATTCATCTTTAAGTCTTGATTGCAATTTCGCCAGGGGTCAATTAATTCTAATTCGTTTTTGAGGTCTTGAATCGCTGCCCTGGACTGTTGGTGTTTGTCATGTAAAATGTTATAAGTATCCAAATCTAGGTCTTGAACAGTGTTCCAGTCTCCACACATAATAATTGATGAGTTCTCAAAAAATAAGATCTCTTCTTTTAACTCTCTAAAAAAGCTAGGTTTATCGTCATTATAACCATACAAATTTACAAGGGTTATTCTGTTACCATTAATTGTAATATCTAAAATAATAAATCTACCTTGACCGTCACATCTTTCTCTATGAATTATGAATTCAAAAGTATTTCTAAAAAATATTGCTACCCCAGCACTATTGTTAGAACAATGGCTAAATATACATTTGTATCCCCATTCCGCTGCCCAATAAGACTCATCATTCTTTGTACTATGAGTTTCTTGCAAGCATACTATAGATACATTCTTTTATTTTACCCAGTGGAAAATGACCCTTCGTTTAAAGACTGAACCTTGCAGGCCTCTAACATTTATAGATATAATTTTTATGTTATTATCCATAACAACAGTATAACGTTTACATATACATGTTCTTGTACAGGAATGTATGAATTAATTATCACCTTAAGTTTATCATATGCATGCCTTTCACACTCACTCTCACACAGAAAACAATCATCCATAATAAAATCCTCCATGGTGTTAAAGTACAAGCTGTAGATTTGGCAGCAGTTAGTATTTAATACAGTATACGATAGACATCAGCTTTGCAAACCAATAGACACAGATTAATAAGAGCATAAATTACAAATTAATGATTGAAAAACATAGTGTTCAATTGAGAGCATACATGAAAGTGGTGGGTGATTGAACACGAATGGGAGACTGAACATAACATTAACGTTGAAGAGCAGTGTTGAATAAGGTCAATACACGACTGAGTAGATGAGTATGTATATGAGTGAAAGATGATATTTGAACTAATTGAATTGAGTTATAAAGAGATATGACACAATGGATGTACAAAAGAACAAATCAATCTATTAATTAGTAACAAAACTGGTATATGAAAGAAGTAACATATATATATATATATATATATATATATATATATATATATATATATAATGTTCATATACAAACGGAAATGTATTTTCACCATTCGCTCGCGACACATAAAGTGATGATATGTTTTTACAGCATTGAGAAAGATCCAAACAAACCTACACTATTATACAATTAGAGCTTTTGACAACTTTAAATCGTGTAAACATTCTTTTAGAAATTACAATAAAGCGTACGATAGGCAGGCTATAAGACAAGTAGTTATCATCAAATAAATTAGATATTGCATTAAAATATGTTTCTGTTATATTTTTCTTAAATTGGCCGTAAGTTACACGAAATAAAGAACATGGCTTGTTTTTGTGAATTATGACTGGTTAGAACAAGCACGAAATAGTTAAGCGACGAGAAACATTGTCTACTAAGACGAAGGAGAAGTCTATTACAGATTTATTAAACGCAGGGAAATACATGATGCCTACTATGCGTGAGGACAGAAACACAAATTCGTTAACGAAAGAGTGTGTGCACGAGTGTTTGGATTTGTAACGTAGCTTTAACAAATTTTTTGTCGTATCGCTACGACGTATACATTGTGGCCGTTTATAGTGATGTCAAACACTGGGCATCATACCGCAGACATATAGCACGATGTCCCACCCAGTCACATTATCCCAAATCTAGCCCGACCAGTCCTAACACTAGACTCTTAATACTGAGCGCTTAGCTGTGCAGTTGTAAGTACCGTTTGTATTATTTTTTATATGATTCGGCCGAGGTTTCAACACACGACCCCACGTATCCCTGGCGGCCGCTCGAAACAGCTCGAACTTTCGTTAACGAAAGAAGCAACAACAAACTGATGGCTTAAGGTGTTTATGAAGAATCAGGAGATATATCGATATTGATATACCTGTAACTGATACAGGTGGGTGGCTCTTGATTTCGTACAACAATGAGCCTTCTTGATAACTTGATTTATATTAAAACGTTACACTTACCTTACAAGAGTATGTTAAAGATAATCATATTTTACCTTAAGTTAATGAACAATTTCACTGAACAAAAGTTATCTCACCAATTTCTTCTTACGAGTACATACATTGCTTTCGAGATTATAGTAACAGGGTGAGAATGATTGAACAAACACGAATAATAAATAGAACGTTTTCAAGTACAAAATAATTTCACCAGTACAGGAAATGCTTTCGAAAGTACAGTAAAAAGGGTCGAATGGTTGAACAAGCGTAACGTTGTTTTCTTACATTCTTTAAAGTTTCATTGCTGAGTTCATTTATCATTAAATGTCCGCAAATTTAAAGATACGAAATTGAAGATCTTAGTAATAATCAATAATTTGAATTAAATTGGTAATAAGAGTTTTGATAAAAGTTTTCTCTGTAGTAAATAATTAGGTGATTTAAATCTGTAGTAAAAGTAGGGGAAAGAACTCGTATATCCCTGTTTCGTTATGGAAGAGAGGGAGTTATCTGAACACAGGTATCCAAAATTAACATTCGTTTTACAGGGATGCTGATGTAGGTTAACAGTTCACCTTACGAGAATCCAAAGGAAATACTCGCTTTATCGTCTTTTTATTATGTAATAAGTAATGATTATCATATTTTTATTTTTTAATAAATGTGGAAGAGTTGATCACTGTGTCTCCAAGTGTCTGATACACTTGAGTGCCTTTATTCATGACTATATTTGTTCCACACATCATCGGCAAAACTGACATATGAATTGTGTAACGTTATCGATGGTTATTGACTTTGAGCAAAAATGTATTCTTCAGAAATATCGATTCCTTCATCCGCCATACGTTAATGGATGCAGCGTTTAGCTTAACGCACAAAGAAGGTTCACACATCACTCAGGTCTACGTACTGGGAATTTTACAGTAAATTTCTTTTCAACAAAATTGTTTTGCGCTCTGAATGTATATTGTGGCGATATTTAATATCAAGGTAAAGGCATATTTTACAAGAATGCCTATACTATCATTTCAGGGTGGATAATTATGGTGGTAAGAGGAGAACCTTTCTTTTTATCTGTTTGACATTAATATACAGATATCTCATTGTAACGGATGACGGAGGTAGCATTGTCGCTGTCACTGTAACACATATCAATTTTAAGTTGATGCAATTGGTTGAGTACAAAATTATATACAGAGTATGATTAAGGATAGGGATCCTTAATGTGTCTGTTGTCGACATGATTAACTTTTAGTGATGTTTCTTTTGATATCTGCAAAGGGAACCGTCTCGATTGATTCCGAGACTAGTAGTTACATACATACATACACACACACACACACACACACACACACACACACACACACACACATACATACATACATACATACATACATACATACATACATACATACATACATACATACATACATACATACATACATACATACACACACACAAACATATATACATACATACACACACACATACATACATACATACACACACACACACACACACACACACACACACACACACACACATACATACATACATACATACATACATACATACATACATACATACATACATACATACATACATACATACATACATACATATATACATACATACACACACACACACAGTCATACATACATACATCCAACACCGACATGCAAAGTTACAGACAGACATACGTACATACATACATACATACATACATACATACATACATACATACATACATACATACATACATACATACATACATACATACATACATACATACATATACACACACACACATACATACATACATACATACATACATACACACACACACACACTCACACATACATACATACATACATACATACATACATACATACATACATACATACATACATACATACATACATATATACATACATACACACACACACACACACAGTCATACATACATACATCCAACACCGATATGCAAAGTTACAGACAGACATACGTACATACATACATACATACATACATACATACATACATACATACATACATACATACATACATACACACACACATACATATATACATACATACACATACATACATACATACATACATACATACATACATACATACACACACACACACACACACACACACATACATACATACATACATACATACATACATACATACATACATACATACATACATACATACACAAATACATACATATATACATACATACACACACACACAGTCATACATACATACATCCAACACCGACATGCAAAGTTACAGACAGACATACGTACATACATACATACATACATACATACATACATACATACATACATACATACATACATACATACATACATACATACATATATATGAATATATATATATATATATATATATATATATATATATATATATATATATATATATATATATATATATATATATATATAAAGCAATAACAAATAAAAAAATTAAAAAAAGAAACTTCAGTACAACTATCTTCCATAATTTAAACGACGATCTTATTTTGACTTACAAAGATATTTTGTTTGAGAACATTTGACAACTATCCATCATTGGAGCTTCTCTATTGTGTAGGAGTAGAAACATCATGATGTAATTTAATACCATTTCAATAAATTTAATTTGTGCCCATTGTAAGGGGCAAAGTTAATTTTTTAAAGTTCTTTTTAAATTTGTTTTAATATTTTGTTTTAAAAATCACTTTTTAATTGATATTTTCATTTATACATTTACATAGTCAATATATATATATATAACATTTGCACATTTCATGTGTTTATCAGTAACAATATTTTTTCATAGCAATTTAAAGTTTAATAACTGCCATGACAGGACATACATAGCAATTGATTTTACTATATGTTCTCCACATATATTTCTCTGTACGGACCTTTCCACTGTGTGACTAACAATACAAACCAGATGTTAACCAAACATACTTCCAAATACAACTTGACGGTGAAGTTTTGTCAAAGACTTGCCGGCATTTATTTGAGAGGCTGCAATCTCAACAGAGCAGCATGCAAACAGAATGCATATTTCACTTCCTAATTATCACTAAGACCTGATTATTCACAGTGCAATGTCGCCGAAATACACACAGACAACCATTCTTTCAGCTCATGTTCTCAAGAATAAACAATTACTTTTAAATCCCTACCAAAAATGCATCAATTGAACTCGTATACTACCACCAAAATGAGAGAGGAATTTTTTTCTAAAAATAGACTAGAACTACATTCCGGTACTGACATAGAAATTGTAATTGTGTCGCGATTCCAAATGGACGGGATGTTTAATCAGTAAATGCGCAAGATTATCTCAAGCGTCGTTTTAGGGGCATTTAGAGATATATAGTGCTTTCACTATATTGCTAATTATAGACAAGGCGTATTTTTTTGACTGGAGTAAAGCCACCCGTGTTTTAAAACTGTACCCAAAGGAGTCCAGTATGATTAAAAACACGAAAAACTACCCTTCTCTCTACAACGTGTGGAGTCGCTAACTATTTAATGTTCGTAACTTGGTGGCTCAAAAATAGTGGGAAACCAGAGTTACGTCTCCACCTCAATTTTGCCTCGGTCGGTACAGGATGAGCTAGCCCTTGGTTCGTAGAAACGTAAAATATTGTTAAGGCAATAGCAGTACCTCATATTTATAATACGAAAGCTGGAGAGTAAAATGTTTTCCTAAAAAAAAAATTGCTACCTCGTTTTAGTTGTTGGTTTTGAAAATAAAAAGCCAAACAGTTACGATTTGTAGTCGTTTATCTCACAATTTCTTGGCCTGTGTAAATTACGCAACATAGAATTAGGAAGTCAATGTTTAATGTGGAAATAATTAGTTCATAAGTGAATATTTTACAAGTAATTTTCCAATACATATAACAATGTTGAAAGTTCAAATACATTAAATCTTTATAAGGAGTGTTACAGGTGGGTGGAAACATGGCTATAATTTGACAATGGAAATAAGATTCTCTGCAGTTTGTTGTATGCCATAATTATATGATTAATCACAGTTAACACAACCAAACCATTGGATAGCTCCGCATTAGGTTAGAAATATGTTCAAGCAATACTTTGTATGATGTACCCTATGGTCGTTGATAAGTTAGTGCACTGTCTTCAATATTCACGAAGGGTTCATCCGAAATAAACAAAAACACCTCTTGTGGGGAGAACACATCGGGCGATACAATTTATTGTAACAAATCTCCCTAATTTTATATCTGTTGAATGCGATCTGGAGATCGGGAGCGATTCCACCAAGTTGGAAACAAACAAATGTAATTCCTAAAAGAATCCGGCAAATACCGACTGGTAGAGACCAATCTCCATTACTTAAAATCATCTGTACAATTATGAAGACAATGGTGAATAGCAGAAAGAATCACCGACCAAGAAAGTATAAAGCAAAGGGGGTTTTCCAGTAAAAGATCCCCTACATATCAGTTTGTCGCATGTAATTAAGCATACAACTGGCATTCACTGCAAAACAGAAATATGACCGAAACCTAACAGCAGTTTTCCTCAATCCTGAAAATAACTATGATCTAATGTGGACCAAAGGACTAACTGTACAGTTAAACCAATACAGTTGTAAGTAGGTTGCATTGATAACACATTTCACAAATGGACAGAAAGTGAAACCAATAGTGGTAGAAGTTCACGAGCTATAAAATGATTAACGACATATAACGGTAAGCAAACAGTTTTCCTACGACCACAGAATTTAGAAAGCAGTAAAAAAAAAATCTTAAGTTCTCTGAAAGTTCAAGATACAAAACAAATTCAATTACTTAATTCGTACATCGAGATCTGAGCAGGATTAATTGTATTATTGTTGTGTGAATTAGTTGGATTAGATTGGAATTTCATTCAAAACAGTCATCACAGAAAATACTAAATGCTCATCAAAATAACATTCATAGAAATGGAGACTTGATATCGTATTGAAATTTCAAAAAAGTGAGGATATTGAATTATTGTGATCCAACCAAAGACGCTTGGCACATCACCACTACATGGGCCTCTACATGTACATCCAAGCGTTCAATTTTGGATTTAATTTGAATGTTCACAAAGGTTTTAAACGGTTTTTTCAGAACTATTTAATAATTAGGACTTGTGTATGTAATTCTGTGATTATTTGAGGTTTAACTCTAAATAATGTAAGTTTTTTACATTTTCAAACTGCATGCAAGTTAAAGTTTTTTCTATAATTTTATTAAACTTGTTTCTTCTCAGTCTCTTTTAGTACTTACTACAAGACCACATAGTCGAAATAGAGTGAAATTAGAAATATACAAATATTATAAAATGTCATTCGGTACATGTAGCAGATATCACGGAAATATATCTTTGTTTAATCTTTTCTTTCTCCTGTATAGTCTCTTTAGTGCATTTTCACTGGCGCAGCAACCTAAAAGCATCATTCACTAGGAAAGCTATCTGCCACGTTGCAGCATTGTGTTCATTATGTAACCTCATTGATATGCAGAGTACTTTCCATGCGTTCATATACATCCCCTCCTGCAACAAACAGCATGCCAGCAGACTTAGCGCGGAGTCCCTGTAAAGTAGATATTTATATAACACGACCCACAGCATGTTCTCCAAGGCGGCCATCTTGTGTAAATTCTTACCCTGCCAAACGTAACACTGATACTCAAGGAAGTGCAAGAAAAACTTTGGATCAACACACGCGTACTGGGGAGAACAGCGGTCAAGTATGTGAGATCCTCTAGATTGGAACATTTTCAGAATTAATGCTTTAGGCATGCAATGAATTTCCGACTGAAAATAAGAAACTGGAAGAGCAACATATTGTCTCATACACTCGGCTGTTGAGAGATTGTCCTCCAATATTTTACAGAGAGCTTCTTCTGGCGGATAGGTGTAGCAATCAATGACCAGGTATGTATAATTCTCCTGAATCTGATTAAGAACATTCTCTGCCATGATGAAATTGTCCTGCATTAAATAAAAAGCAGCCAGTTTGAGTCTTCCAGAAGTCACATCAGACAATCAGCCCAATGCAAGTAGCTCGTGAGCGATGTAAAGTCTTTCCTGGTTAATTTCTTCCTGTGCTAAACACTGGGAGGCCAGATCTGATCCAAGATTAGAAGAGCAAACATCTGAAGTACTATCTGTATTGCTGAATGTGTACAACATATTTTCTTCACAAAACAAATTTTCTTACCAAGATCTTTGCTACCAAAACTCCTCTGAGCCTGTGCTATGAAATTAGTTAAAATACCAATTGCCATCCCCATAGATTCCACGCCATCTTTCGACTGATTCACCGAATCGATGAGAGATGTCTGACAAAGACGAGTAAGTCTCTTACCTATATCATCACATGACATCCTGAGGATATATCTTCCATCCTGTCTCAGAAGATCATGTAGAACAGCTAACAACTTAACTTGAATATGACCATACTCTTTACCATGAAACATGTTTTCCCCTGGTATAAAGTAATTTGGGCACTACCGGTAACCAGTTTTAACCCATTGGCACAATGTTCTCAGACATAGCTCAACATATAATAAGAGATGTTCGGGTTGCCACAAGGAAGAGGGTGTACATTGTAACGCATAGAAAACGCATGTCTTGCAGTGATAACTGCTCAACGCTTTTTCTCCACAAATAGGATGCACGAAATGTTTTTTTTTATCATTTTCAGCAAAATGTAGCATTTGTATTGAGTTGAGTTGAATTGCCAGACAAGAAGTTTTTCTCCAAATGAAACGGATAATCTCCACTCCAGATGACACTCTGGACTGAGTGGATGACCAACTGGAACAAGTAAACCTCCAGTCTGCTTGATAATAACTGTATTTGCTTCAGATGGGTAGTTGTTGATTTTGTTTTCCCACTGAGAGGACTGACAAGGCCAAGATCTGACTCTGAATGCAGTCACAAGATCTAACGAAGGTCCTCTGGTTATGGTTATGTTGTCGGCTGGACCATGGCGCTCCCAATTACTCAAGAAATAGAAATTACGACTGCAAAACGCAGAACGACCGAATGAATCCAATGAGTGATATTCATTTTGCGTACTGAACGGTGGTAATGATGAATCTCTGTCAATTCTTTGTAATTTCACATAACCTGGTGGAGTGCTTTCATCACTGACCATGATGTATGAAGCTTTAGACGTTTCCAAGGACGGGATGCTCTGCATTACGTCGATGTCGGGAAGACAAAGAAGGCAATCAAGGTCTGAATGTAGTCCTTCAGTGGTGATAGCTTCAGCCTGACTTCCGAAGATATAAAAAGGAAGTTCAAGGATAATTGATGGAATCTCTTCTGCCTAAATCATCATTTTTATTCTCTTCCAACGTATATCCTCCCTTAGTCTCACTTTGTCCAGGACATTGAATAATCTAAGAGATACATGGCTATAATACGCGGGAATGTTTTCTTCCATTATTCTCTAGGTGTGTTTCGTTACCTGAATAATAATAATAATAATAATAATAATAATAATAATAATAATAATGAAATAATAATAATAATAATATTAATATTAATATTAATAATATTAATAATAGTAACAATGTTAAAAAAATCATTGCAACAACCCATTTTTAAACAAATTCAATTGAAATATCGGAAATCAATTTATCTTCGTTTGAAAGAAACTTATTACTCTGTTCACATCGACGTGTAGCACGGCGTATAGTTAAAATGTATCATTCTGCAACATATGCAACTATTAACGTTTCAAATGTTCTCCTTTTCTCAATAATGTGATTATACATCATTTTTAAATCTCTTTTCACGAAACCGGCATGAAGAAATTGACTTGTTCAACCCTATTCCATCACCAATAATAGCATTACCTTTCACAACCCTTGTAGCGAGTCTTGTATAAGATACGATGGGTGTTTTAACAGGACAAGAAATTCTTTAATTAATGGACAGTACGTCAAAACATCCCAACAATGCCCTTCCCATACACCTCTACACATGTTCCTATTCTGATTACCTAAGTTTTAAAGGTCAGTTGGTATTAACTGCTTGATATGATGATCATACAGTGAGCAACTTCAGGTTCATCCGCATGGCGGTTTTCAGCATCGTATGTCCCTCAGGGTGATTCGGTAGTGTCACATAACGTTTAGCAACACCTTGGAGATATAAACATGTCCAGCGACACAAGAGGGGTCAGGAATAGTTACTTGGATGACAGCGTATTGTACAGATAAAACTCATGAACATAAACCTCTTTTGTCAGTATCACTACGTCTTGCAACTTGCAGTTTCTGTTAATTTTCTCCGATCGAGATATTATTTTGATAATCACATTAAGACAGTTTTTGTCCGTTTTATAACAGTTGGCGAGTAGCTGTTTGGTATGTTAAACCCGATTCTGTTTTGATAATAATCCTTCAGCGAATGCGGTATCCAACTTGCCCAAACGTTACAGAGCTTAAAATGTCCTTTCAGTTTATTGTCACAAACTGATGAATTCATGTTTGTGATCATAGAAATACATTCCAAATGTCCATCGAGTATCTTCATGAATTGCCCCCTTTAGATCTTCCACTTACCAATCGTAGACAGCCGTCTTCTAGAGAGTTCATCATCATCAGTGATTCGCGAATATCCATATAAAGAGGAAAACGTATCTAAGTTGTGGAATATAACAAAGAAATATATCCGTAAACTGTTTCTACATTAGTCCTGGTATCTGTCGGAAAATATACCAAAATATTAAACTGTGTTTATGCACAGTACCGTAATTACTCTCATTTTCCGACATTTCTTTGAACTTTTAATGTACCTATGTTATCAAGTACACATATATGCAGGTCTCCAACAACGTACCGAAGCAGAATATCCTTCAATAGACAGTTATTTTGACTATAGATCGACATCCATTTTTCACAGTTTCAGAAACACAAAAAAGTAATAATCGAATATTCAAATATTCCTTCTTCTCGTCAACTCGCAAATTAACAGCTGAAATAACACCATATTCGTTTATACTGACAATGAGAATTGTGTCAGTAATTACATCCTCTGTATCAAGATGAAGTACGTTGTTATTATAAAATGCAGTAAACCAAGCAACTGAATTCAATAGTCATTAAACGTTGGATAGCTTATTGAAGACAAATTTAAATAATTGGCGTTAGGAAAAGATAGAGATATTTCAAATTATTTCTTCCCAATCTATTTCTTATCAGGTAAAGCTACATTATGCAGCCTTGTGTTGCGATTTACATAATTCTTGTTCAATGAAATGGATGTCGATAAAGTCGATATAACAGGCAACATAAAACCTGTTTTTTCTCTGTTCTAAATATAAACGTTACTGTATAATGTAACTGAAATATTACTAATCCCACGAGACTTTCTCGCGATGGATGCAATCCTCCAACCCAACGTACACCCTGTGCACAGGGACGAAAACTGCCAAGCAACTAATTAGTCAGCAATGCACAATTTAGATCAAGGCTGGGTAGGCAAGATTTGTTTCACTACTAAAATACCACACAATCGCTCATTCATGTGAGTGTGTGTGTGTATGTGTGTGTGTGTGTGTGTGCGTGTGTGTTTTTGTACGGTTCATGTATTAGATAGTGTAGACGGGTTTCCGCCATTTTACTATACTACTCCTTTTGATGATTTGTCATCTTGCCACATATTGACACCTCGCTTGTAGGTCAAAATGATCGTCAGCGAACTAGAATAATTGTTAACATAAGGTTTGTTTCCATGTATGTTTGCTTGACTAATCATATTTAAAGAATTTTAATCATTATTTACTAGATCGTTTGACCATATCAACCCTATCTTACCTTATTCCCTCTCGGTTAATATCCAAACACAGTGTTATGTAATCGGTTTTTGGCTTGCAGATTATATTCCTGAATTAGTGGTCACGTGATAATGTAAATGAAGGTGGCAAGGAGTATATATTCGTAACAAGGACTTAAGGCAGAGAATAAGAGAAACAGAAAGTAGTTTTACTTGGAGTTTTAAAGAAGATAAGAATAGAGAGAGAGAATGTTGTTTCATTTAATTTTCAAGACGAAGAATAAAGATTATAATATGTGTGTGTGTGTGTGTGTGTGTGTGTGTGTGTGTGTGTGTGTGTGTGTGTGTGTGTGTGAAAGATCAATGTAATTAATAATATCAGCAATTCCTAAACGATAGTGATATAAGTTCGTACCAATACAAGTTCTAAACGCTTGCTGTATATACACATTATATTCACACAGTCAGGTGTTACTCTAGATAGTATTCCCACATTGCACCAATATGTCATGAACATGCGCAAGACTGCGTATCTTGGGCTGATACGCATCAGCTCCATTCGCACATATGGTTCAGTTCATGCCACTAAATCAGTTGTGTTCTCATTAACACTTTCAAGACTGGACTACTGTAACTCATTGCTTGCTGTCTCGTTCGTCTGAATATCTTCCCCAGAAACTTGAACAAGTTCCAAACACAGCTGTTCAGATCATCCTTAGAGTACCACGTTCAGAGCACACCTTCCCGCTGCTCTGTAACCTAACTTGCTATCCAATCGATACAGAATCCATTTCCATGTCCCGGAAAGGTAAAAGTAGTCTACATTTCTTCAAAAAGTATCCATTTTGCAAAAAAGGCTGCAGATTTGAAGGAACAAATTTTTTATTTAACTTGGCAACAGGCTGATCCGGGATGGGATTAGATTGTGGTGAAGACACAAAAATAAATTTAGTGAGTGAGATGTTTGTTTTTAAGGGGTGATTGAAATGTGAACACCAAACTCGTACGTGTAAAATCTAAGACTGCATTTAACAGAAGGATGAATATCTAGTTATACAACTGCTATAAGGAAATGAGACCGTTACAAACTGGAACTAATTAGAACATTTAACTTAAGAGTAATCATGAAGAATCGACTTATGAAACTTATAATCAAATATAATCAATGGAATCTATCTTGGATGAGTAATATTTAAGATAAAACATTAAGAATGATTGATCTACAACCTAGGATCATCAAAATATGGCATTTGTGCAAACTAAGACCCGTTGGTTCCGAATCTGTGGGTCCATCACAAATAAAAAACTATTATGTACCTACGAGCCATCGTTACCACATACCCACCTATTATACGAAACCACATTGCTTCCTTCGACTTTCCATCCATGAAATAAACTCTACATAGATAATGAGCTCTACAACTGACGATTGCTTCCAGAAAGTGGACAGTTTCCTGACAGTTTGTGTTGTTATATGATTATACTGTCTGATCTGACTATACGTACCTTGGTTATAGTGCTTAAATTCACTGCAAATGATAAGGTAATCGGTATTTTCACTTACAAGAGGCTTCTCGTGGAGCTTTTGATGAACCAAACTCTTTATTTTGAAATAACCATTACGTAAATGAGCAACTCTACGCGTCAAAGAAAACGCGAGCACGTTTTATTTCAGATAGTATGTATACCCATGATAATACATCCCCCATTAAACTAAGTGTTAGCACTTTTAGAAATAAACGTATGTGAATAAAAACGATTAATGAAACTTACAATTTTCAATACTAGATTTACATTTTAAAATTATCTTCCAATGACACTCTACTCTACAAATCGGTCCCTACATTGGCCGCCACACGAATTCCCTCGATACGGAAACGATATGGCTGTAAAGTCAATTCCCAATAATTAATCTCGAATCGGCGACTTTCGCTTTGTTGAAATACACCCGAAGCTGATTGTTCGTTTCAAAGACAAATTCCCTTCCGAAAAAGTAATTGTGGAACTTTTATATTCAAAACACCAGTGCCGAACACTCCTTTCGATCAAAGCATGGTTTTCTTGCCTAGGCAGCAATTACCTGATATCCATAATCAATGGCTTACTTTATCCGCTCTTGCTCCTGTAAAACGAACTGCGCATAATCCAGTGTCTAAATCATTAGTTGTCACTACACTCTATTGTTCCAGTTGTGTCAACTTTAGGATTAGTGTACCGATGAATTTTCACTTAAGAGTGTTAAAAGCTCTTTCTTGACATGAATTCCAAATGACTATATCGGGTTGTCATTTCATAATTAAACATGTGAATGGAAACGCTAGAGCAGCGTAATTTCGCGTAAAGTCCTAATCATCCCAAGAAATGATTGAAGTTTTGTCTAGTTTTGTGATCTTGTAGCATCCCTGATTGTGTCAATATTGTTAGGATTTGGTGGAGTTTTGACTGCGCGACCTGCATGGTCACATCATTCCAAGTTAGAATATGCTATTGTAAATAGGTGGTCCAGCTGTGACGTTGGTCTTGCTGAGTTGGTCGAACAGATAAATTAATAATCTAGTAAGCTTTTTCCAGTTATGAGTGTATACAATAAAATGGGCAATTGAACTACTTACGTTTTATATTCCTTTCAACACTGCGCATAAGATAATCGCACTACTTAACGGAGTAGACAAAACCAAAATATGTGACTTTGAACCAGCATAGATATTAACAACGATAGCCACCTGCAGATATTATTTGGTAAGTATTAAACTTTGAACTGTATTGGTGCGCTGCAGATTCAGAAAAGAAGAACCTCCATATCTTGTATCGGTTCCGCATAAAATATGATGATTTTATTTAGTTGACAAAGTCTATATGAATGAGGTTTCTTCCGTCATTCTTTCTTGTCCATACCAATGAAGACGAAAACTGACAGCAGGAGGATTAATTCTGCACAACACCTTCCCGGTCTAACATTTTACATAATGATTGATGGATCGCTTCCTGTGCAATGTGTTGAAGATCCTTTCATTCAGATCAGCTCGGATATATATGTCATATTTTATCAACCCAAAATGGAATTCATCTGGATATTTACCCGGTAGCTTGAATGCGACGTTTGCAAAGAAAAACGGATATTAATTGTCTGATACTGGCCAATTTAACTTGTATTCATGACTCTGAAATGAATGGATATATTTATGACTATTAGTTAGAATATTCAAACTGTTGTTATATTGCCTTTTAGTAATAAAGCCGTAATATAATAATATATCTACGCTTTTAGTTTTCCTCCGTTTGTGCTATATCCGAGCGGGGCACATTGTTATTGCAGTTTCTGAACGAAATACTTGTTTACACGTCTGAAAAATAGGTAACAATGTGTAATGTTGAAAAAAGAACAATATCATTAAAATGTTTGGTGTATATATGAATAATTTCTGCGACTTTTAATGCCTCTCTAGCACTTTCTGAGAGCCGAATAAAGTTTGATGACCAGAAAAAGGCTTGCTGAGAGAAGAGAGGGGCAAGCGTATTATGTCGACTCTATCATGATACCAACGTTGAATTTGGAATCACTGACAAGCAACGAGGTTATGCAAGAATGCGTTACAATAGAGCTCGATCGCCCACTTGATTTCATAATGATAATTTGTCTTATCGGCTTTAACAGAACAGCGATAAATCGAGTCATACAACAAAGCTTAAAAAGGTTATAAATGGTCCTTTTATTTGTATAAAGTAAGAAGGTTTTTTGCTTTGTTACTAAGTACGAACGTTGTTACAGCGTAATATCACTTTTTACGTTCTAAGATTAAGAAAGAAGACTGGTTACGTTGTTACAAAGTATAAAGACTGGTTGAGTTTTAACAAGGTATGAATTCTAATTGCATTGTTACAAAGTAAGAATACAGATTGAGTTTACACAAAGTAAGATGACAGAGTTTTAATGAAGTACGCTTGGATGAGTTTTCATAAAATAAAAAGAGAATGGTTTAGTGTTAACAAAGACAAAATACTGAATGCGTTGTTACAAAGTAAGAAGACTGGTTGAGTTTTAACAACGTAAGACGACTACTTACGTTGTTACAACGTATGAAGACTAATTGCTGTGTTACTAAGTACGAAAGCTGTTACAACGTAAGAGCACTTTTTGTGTTCTAAGATTAAATAAGAAGACCGGTTTACGTTGTTACAAAGTATGAAGACTCGTTGAGTTTTAACAATGTATGAATTCTAATTGCATTGTTAAAAAGAAGACTGGTTGTTTTAACATACGTAAAATCACCGAATGCATTCTTATGAAGAAAGAAGACTCGTTGAGTTTTAGCAAAGTAAGAAGACTCGTTGAGTTTTAGCAAAGTAAGAAGACTGGTTCAGATTTAACAAAGTAAGAAGACTGGTTGAGGTTTTACAAAATAAGAAGACTGGTTCAGTTTTAAGAAAGTAAGAAGAATGTAGTCATAAAAAAATGTGTGTAAGAATAGCAAGGGGAGGTAATTACACATATACAACGTCCATTTGTTGCTCTGTTCCCATTATTAGCCTTGCGACAAATTGCATGATATTAATATTTCGACAAAACGTTACATATGTAGCATCTGTGAATTTTAATTCATTACCCTTATCTAAATATAAGTATATGGCATGCTATTAATAACCTTTCACTTAATTAAATTTATCTGCTAAATATATAAGACAATGTTGTAATATGTTTGATTTTCTAAGGAATTCTTTTAAATTCATCCTTTCATTCAGAAAAATGTAAATAAAGTGACTACATTATATTATCTGATCATATTAGAAACATTATTAATACATTTGAAACCTGACAGTTTATGGTCAGTGCAATTAAATAATTGGCATGATGCCTAGTCGTGGTTATTACTTTGTACACATATAAAATAATGACGTTCGCCGCTCCCTTCGGGATGTCCGCGTTAAGCGAGGAGCAGACGTTGCCTCAGACCATCATCTACTCGTTGCCTGGATGAAGCTGAAGCTCAAGAGAAACTGGACAGGAGGCTCCAATCAACGCCGTCGTTACAACACCACGGCGCTGAGAGATAACAACAAACAGGAGAAATTCAAGATCACCCTTTCCAACAAGTTCCAGGTTCTAGAAGAGCTGCGTGAAGAAGAGACCATAGAAGACAGATGGAAAAGAGTGAAACAGGCACTCACATCAACATGCCAAGAAGTACTGGGCCCCAAAACATACACGCACAAAGAATGGATTTCAACAGAGACGCTGAGGAAGATTCAAGAAAGAAGAGATAAGAAGACTGCCGTAAACAACAGTAGGACAAGAACGGCAGAAGCAAAGCAAACGACGAGTACGCGGAAGCCAACAGAAGCGTCAAGCGCAGCATCAAGAAAGATAAGAAGAACTACGTAGAGATGCTGGCAACAGAAGCAGAAGAAGCAGCTCACCATGGCAACACCAGAGACCTGTATGCCACCATCAAGAAACTTTCAGGAACGTTTGCCAAGCCAGAAAGACCAGTCAAGGACAGGAATGGAAGAGCGATCCCAGACGAGGAAGGACAGAAGACCAGATGGGCTGAGCATTTCCAGGAACTGCTAAATAGACCAGCGCCTGCAAACCCACCAGACGTACCGCCAGCAGAAAGTGACCTGCAAATAGAGTGCGGTGCACCGACAAAAGAGGAGATTCGCAGCGCCATCAAGCAACTGAAGAGCAGCAAGTCTGCAGGACCCGACAGCATTCCGGCAGAGGCGCTGAAGGCGGACGTGGAAACCAGTGTGGAGCTCCTCTACCCGCTCTTCTGCATGATATGGGAAGACGAAGAAGTATCAGCAGACTGGAGAGAGGGCTACCTCGTCAAACTACCTAAGAAAGGTGACCTCAGTGACTGCTCCAACTACAGGGGGATTACGCTGTTGTCCATCCCGGGGAAGGTGTTTAACCGCATCTTACTGAACAGGATGAAAGAGGCAGTTGACCCGCATCTACGTGACCAACAAGCTGGCTTCCGAAAGGAAAGGTCGTGCACGGACCAGATAGCGACACTGCGCATCATCTTGGAACAGTCTCTGGAGTGGAATTCGCCACTCTACGTGAATTTTCTCGACTATGAGAAAGCGTTCGACAGCGTTGACAGGCAGACCCTCTGGAAAATATTGAGGCACTATGGAGTCCCGGAAAAGATCACCAACATCATCAGGAAGTCCTATGAAAGAATGACTTGTAGGATCGTCCACGGCCGGCAATTCACTGATGCCTTTGAAGTAAATACAGGGGTGAGACAAGGATGCCTTCTATCACCATTCCTCTTCCTGCTGGCCATCGATTGGGTCATGAAGACATCGACAGACCCGACAAGAAACGGCATCCAGTGGACGCTGTGGAAACAGCTGGACGACCTAGATTTCGCTGATGACCTGGCTCTCCTCTCGCATACCCAACAACAGATGCAGGAAAAGACCAGCATTGTTGCGGACAACTCAGCCAGCCTGGGCCTCCACATCAACAGAGGAAAGAGCAAGGTTTTCAAGACAAATGCATCCAGCAATACACCCATCACAGTGGAAGGCGATGCGCTGGAGGAGGTGGATAGCTTCACCTACCTTGGCAGCATCCTGGACAAGCAGGGAGGAACGGATGCAGACGTTAAGACACGCATCGGCAAAGTAAGGGCAGCTTTCCATCAGCTGAAGAACATATGGATATCAAGGCAGCTTAACATCACCACCAAGATCAGGGTCTTCAACACCATCGTGAAGCCGATATTGCTGTACGGAGCAGAGACCTGGAGAACCACCGCTACCACCATGAAGAAAATCCAGGTTTTCATCAACACCTGCCTCAGGAAGATCCTCAAGATCCGCTGGCCAGAAAGAATCAGCAACGACGAACTGTGGCAGAAAACGAAGCAACAGCCCGTTGAGGATGACATCCTTCAGAGACGCTGACGATGGATTGGCCACACCCTACGCAAACCTGCTCCCAACATCACCAGGCAAGCCCTCACATGGAACCCTCAAGGAAAGAGGAAGAGAGGAAGACCCAGAAACACCTGGCGCCGTGATTTGGATGCAGACGCAAAGAAGATGGGCAAGACGTGGGGACAGCTGGAGAGACTCGCCCAGAACCGAGACGCCTGGAGGGAGCTGGTTGGCGGCCTATGTCCCAAACGGGGCCACAGGCGGAGATGAGATGAGATGATGAAATAAATCTATTCTAGCCATAGTTCATGCCTTAACTAATCATATGTATCTTGTAAATTTGTATAAATTGGGCCGATGCTTCATTTTCAAGAGAAATGTCATAGAATGAACTACCCACCCCAATTTCAAACTCAGTCGTATTTTGCTCATTTCTAATTTATCTACTACTAGAACTGGAGACGTTTAAAACAACATAATTACTTCCTGAACAAGAGCGAGGGTTTATCAACCAAGTATTAAGTACACAAGCCTACAACACATTGTCCTGATTTGAATACTTTTTCAACAACCGAATTGAGCAAATCTCGTATCATTATATGAAAGACAAAAGAATGAGAGATAACAGACCGAGAACATGCCAGTTATGTAAGAATACCCATGGGTTTCCATTAACTCCGTGAGCGGTTTTGGATCTGTTTATGTCTTTTATTTCAAGTAATATTAACACATTGGAAAAGAGATGTTTAGTCAATTTTTCAGACCATAGTTTTAATATTGTACATGGAAAGATAACTAAAAGAACTGCAGCGTATGTACCCTTGATTAAAGAACACATTTCATGATCTCACGTTTTCAATAGCGGCAACAACAAACATGCTTTTCTAATTCAGTAGAACCAAACAAATTTTGAAGTATTATCGACAGATATTAGCTATTTAAAAGTTCGCTTGTGCACATGTACAATGTCCCCGGCTAATGAGTTTTATACTGTAAGCTGAGAAACGTCAAAAAGTGAAGGAGAGCAAGCGAGTGATTAATGTTTAGGTTTTCTATGTTTCACTGTATTTTGTCAAAAATATTAGATCCAATCACCTCACCTATTTAAAACACCTGTAATAAAGTAATACATTTAGCACATCATTTATCTTATAGTCTCTTCATTAAAATCTATAAATGCCTGAATACATTATTGGTCTTTACTATTCCATTCAAGTCAAAGTTAGTAAGAAATTAAAATAGTAAAATCATGCTTCGGTTGAATAAAACTGTTTAAATAAAATGTTTATCCTAGAAACAATGGCACTAAACATCGAAAATGAAGAATGTAGTAGGTACGAAAATCAAACTGGAGTAAAGGATCAATAGTAAATACTTAGAAACTTGCAATTAAACAAACATATTTCTTGTCTAAACGAGAGAGAACAATACTTCCAATATTGCTCTGAACTGAGTCGTTTATTAATATAATTGCTTGTTTTTAAATAAGAGAGAGAGAGAGAGAGAGAGAGAGAGAGAGAGAGAGAGATTCATGTAGACCACACAGTCCCCGCTAGGTACTAGGTCACTTTTCACGTGTCTGACTGCATGCTTAATACCTCTTTGACATAGTCTTCCTGACACACTTATACAACACTCGATCAGAGTTTCCTAATATTTTTGGCACAATCTGTGCTACAGTATTTCTGCAAGAACTATACTTTACCAAATCTAAATCTGTCATATGTGAACATTATAATTTTATAATTTTTCTCTTTGTTAATAGAAGAAACCGAAATCACGCATCCTGTCAATAATCAGTTTCATGGAGAACAATAGAAGAGATGTTTTGTAACACTTGAAACTCCTCGCACATCTCCAATGTTAGAAAGCTGAAGAAAATATAAATCATATATATGTTTACAATAAATAGTTAAACAAAACATAATAATAGGGTGATGAATACGCTTCCTAGCGTAAGGTTACAGTTAAATAGTTATAATATATGCTGGAAAAACTTAAAATGCATACACATCCTGGGACGTCACCTTATCAGCCTTGGGGATCTATCCTACTGGCAGCCCAAATCTAAATCTGTCATATGTGAGCGTTATAAGTTTATAATTTTTCTCTTTTTTAAATTAAAGAATACACATCCTGGGACTTCACCTTATGATCTATCCCACTGGCAGCAAACTTCTTGTTTATGCTACTCTAAACAATATTAAATGATATTTTTGAATTCGCCTATGAATAACTGTACATTTTGTTTCTCTGACATTCACTTGCCTTCCCGAATAAAATACATGATATAACATTTACAACATTTCTGAATCAGAAACTTTTAATACACCCTACCAGTTAGATGAAATCTCTTCTCTGCTTTTTAATCGCTTTGGACAAGCAAACGACTTTATTTAATCATGCTTATAATGATAACCATTATAAATGATTGTAGTCTTCGATAATAGAAGTTGTTCTTTAGTTTACGACATAACTGGGTTTTAAGGAAACGGGACTACGTATATTATGCATGATACTTGCATTTTCTAACGATGCTAATTGTTTGAATAGAAGTCATATCACCATTGCATTATATCAGTAGCTGGCCCTCCTATTTTGTTGAGTATATCTACGCCTTATTAATAGCAACAATGACGATTTCTGTAGTACTCGGGGTGAACGGTAAGGTTGCAACTTTTGACAAATTTTGTTAAGGATAAGTTTCGAAAAATAAAATGTTGGTTTCGACACATATTGGACTGTGAAATTACCCCTGTTTCATTTATATTTGCACAGGTTTTAATGTAAGGGGCTGTTTCTACAATGTACTTCGAATTCTTACAAAATACCAATTTATCAGATAAGTTCATCCAATTATATAATAATAACCTCTTTAAATTGCATAATAAGGGTGAAGAGTCAAGAGAATACTCTTTTACAGAAGTAACTTGGACGTCAATTATATTCCGAATATACTGGGCTGCTTTTCTAACAAAATGTTGCTAACTCTATACAGTGCAACTGTATTATACAAGGATGTACCTTGAAGTACTTATAACGTAAATATCCAGATGAATTCGCGGACAGACAATACCATTTTGGGTTGATAAAATATGACATATTTATCCGAGCTGAAGTGAATGAAAGGATCTCCAACACATTGCACAGAAAACGATCCATCAATCGTTATGTAAAATGTTAGACCGGGAAGGTGGTGTGCAGAATTAACCCTCAAGGTGCCAGTTTTTGTCTTGATTGGTATGGACAAGAAAGAATGATGGAAGAAACCTCTTTCATATAGACTTTGTCAACTAAGAAAAATCATATTGTATGCGGAACCGATACAAGATATGGAGGTTCTTCTTTTCTGAATCTGCAGCGCACCAATACAGTTCAAATTTTAATTCTTACTAAATAATATCTGCAGGTGGCTATCGTTGTCAATGTCTATGTTTTTTCGAAGTCATATATTTGGTTTTGTCTACTCCGGTAAGTAGTGGGATTGTCTTATTGATGAAAGGAATAGAAAACGTAAGTAGTTCAATTGTCAATTTTATTGCATACACGCATAGCTGGAAAAAGGTTATCAGATTATTAATTTATCTGTTCGACCAACTCAGCAAGACCAACGTCACAGCTAGACCACCTATTTACAATAGCATATTCTAACTTGGAATGTTGTGACCATGCTGGTCGTGCAGTCAAAACTCCACTAAATCCTAACAATATTGACACAATCAGGGATGCTACAAGATCACAAAACTAGACAAAACTTCAATCGTTTCTTGGGATGATTAGGAGTTTACGCGAAATTACGATGCTATAGCGTTTCCATTCACATGTTTAATTATGAAATGACAACCCGGTATAGTGATTCATGTCAAGAAAGAGCTTTTAACACTCTTAAGTGAAAATTCATCGGTACACTAATCCTAAAGTTTACAGAACTGGAACAATCGAGTGTAGTGACAACTAATGATTTAGACACTGGATTATGAGCAGTTTTTGTTACATGAGCAAGAGGGGATAAAGTAAGCCTTGCGTATGCATATAAGGTAATTGCTGCCTAGGCAACAAAACTATGCTTTGATCGAAAGAAGTGTTGGGCACTGGTTTGGTGAATATAAAAGTTTCACACATACTTATTCGGAAGGGATTTAGTCCTTGAAACGAACAATCAGCTGCTGGTGTATTTGAGCAAAACGAAAGTCGCCGATTCGAGATTAATTATTGGGCATTGACTTTACAGCCATATTGTTTCCGTATCGAGGCAATTCGTGCGTCGGCCAATGTAGGGACCGATTTGTAGAGTAGAGTGTCATTGGAAGATAATTTTAAAATGTAAATCTAGTGTTTCATTAATCCTTTCTGTTCACATACGGTTATTTCTAAAAGTGCTAACACTTAGTTTAATGGGGGATGTATTATCACGGGTATACATACTATCTGAAATAAAACGTGACGCGTAGAGTTGCTCATTTACGTAACGGTTATTTCAAAATAAAGAGTTTGGTTCATCAAAAGCTGCACTAGCAAGCCACTTATAAGTGAGAAAACCGATTACCTTATCTCTTGCCGTGAATTTAAGCACCATAACCAAGGTACGTATAGTCAGATCAGACAGTATGATCATATAACAACACAAACATTCAGGAAACTGTCCACTTTGAAGCAGTTGTAGAGCTCATTATGTATGTAGAGTTCATTTCATGGATGGAAAGTTGAAGGAAGCAATGGGATTTTGTATAACAGGTGGGCTTTTGTAGGTGGTAACGATGGCTCGGAGGTATATAATAGTTTTCTCTTTGTGATGGACCCAAAGACTCGGAACCAACGGATCTTATTTTGCACAAATGCCATATTTTGATGATCCTAGGTTGTAGATAAATCATTCTTAATGTATTTTTTAAACATTAATCATCCAAGATAGATTCCATTTATCATATTTGATTATAAGTTTCATAAGTCGATTCTACATGATTACTCTTAAGTTAAATGTTCTAATTAGTTCCAGTTTGTAAAGGTATCATTTCCTAATATCAGTTGTATAACTAGATATTCATCCATCTGTTAAATGCATTCTTAGTTTTTACACGTACGAGTTCGATGTTCACATTTGAATCACCTTATAAACAAACATCTCATTCACTAAATTTATGTTGGTGACTTCGCCACAATCTAACCCCATCCCAAATAAGCATGTTACCAAGTTAAATAAAAAATTTGCTCCTTCAAATCTGCAGTCTTTTTTGCAAAATGGCTATTTCTTGAAGAAATGTAGACTAGTTTTACCTTTCCGGGGCTTGGATTTGGATTCTGTATCGAATGGGTAGCAAGTTAGGTTACAGAGCACCGGGAAGGTGTACTCTGAACGTGGTAATCTAAGGATGACCCGAACCGCTGTGTTTGGAACTTGTTCAAGTTTCTGGGGTAAATATTCAGATGAACGAGACAGCAAGCATTGAGTTACAGTAGTCCAGTCTTGAAAGTGTTAATGAGAACACAACTGATTTAGTGGCATGACGTGAACGATATATGCGAATGGAACTGATGCGTATCAGTCCAAGATACGCAGTCTTGCGTATGTTCATGACATGCTGGTGCAATGTGGGAATACTCTCTAGAGTAACACTTAGGTTTCATACTGACTGTGTGAACATAATGTATATATACAGCAAGCGTTTAGAATTTGTAATGGTACGAACTTATATCACTATCGTTTAGGAATTGCCGATATTATTCATTACATTGATCTATCACACACACACACACACACACACACACACACACACACATATTATAATCTTTCTTCTTGGTCTTGACAATTAATAATGTAATAGCATACATAGAAAAGGCTGTGGAGTTCCATTTTTTTCTTTTCCGAAAGATAAACGCATAAAAAAGTATGGATACATTATTGCAAGCGAGTTGATTTCAAAGCAACACCATATAGCACTCCGTGCTCATTACATTTCTCAAAGGAATGTTACCAGAGGTATCATAAAAAACAGTACCTCTAGGATACATGAATGCTAAGCCTAGACTATAAGTTGAAACTGTTCCAGACATGCCATTGTATATTTTAAATCCTGGTAAAGAGTGTCAAATGTACGAGTTACGAAAATAGGCAGATGGCCGAGTAAGTGCTAATAAAAAAATATGACAGCCCGACACCTGATCGTGCTGATGAAATGAGTAAATGGTTTTTTCTTCTTCAAAATTACAATCTAAATAAAGTCATCACTGTCCTATGTGTAATTGAGATCTGACTTTAATCAAATGGAAACTTGCTAAAAAAAAAATAATAAGATTATCAACCCTTGACACCGTCGTGTTTCGAGAAAAACAATTTAGGTAATTTTTAAAAAATATTAAAAAAATTATTTAAAAAAACAACCTTTCAGTCTATGTCTATTACACGTAAAATGTATAAACGGAAAGCTGTAGTGATTGGAACTGATATAAAAATGTCCCTTGGGCAGTTTAAATAGCAGCGATCAAAAGAAACGCGATCCGATATAAAATCAAAGTTTCACATTAACTGGCTGACAATAGAAATTGGGGGAGGAGACTATTGACCCGCCCATTTGCCCCAATGTGCAATTACTCTCTGTGATACGCCTTATTATCCCCCAGGACAAGACCCTATTTTTCATATTCTGGTCTGCATAATAGTTAGAGGTTAGAATTAAGTACACAAACATAATGACAGTTTAACACATTAACAGTTATTCCTTATCATTGCACTTATCTTGTGAAATGGACTGGCCCTCTGACATAATTCAAAGAAACCATGTGCCAGAGAGTGTATGTAAGCACCAGAAATTCAATGGCAAATAAACGATGCCGAATTTTGTTGTAACTTCGAGGCCAAAGACTTCATTTTAAGAGTTCAAATCTGCAGTCAAACGTTACTGTACATGTATGTGGCCATTGTTTTCCCACATTTTATATCCCACCCTATTTTCTTTAGTTTAAGTGTTAAGATATGTAACACTGTTTACTGAATTAAATTTTTTTTTTTAATTAGTTTTTTAGGAGCACATAAACTGCGTCGTATTTTTTTATTTCTTCTTTTAATTTAATCATGGTAATGAAACTTTACATATATGGTAGAGGAATGTCAGGTGTTAACTGTCTGAGTTTTTTGGGGGCGGAAATGGAGAATTTGTTTGCAGAGAAAATTACGCAGCCTTCATTGTGATAATTCATGAATTTTAAACTAATTGGTGACAATATTTTTTACAAGAAGTACTTCTGTAGTAGTTAAACAATCTGAAATTTACGTGAATAATGTTTAATCTTAAACTATTTACTGAAGACAAAAACTGTCCTGTGATATTAATTATTTCTTCACTACAATATTCACAAGTGATAAAATAGAATATGACATCTGTGGACTGCACACTTGATAAGACAATTATATATGGATTTTCTTCTTCTGAGAAATGAAAATTGAGAGACATATTGAAATAATCGAGAGTTAACAGCGAAAAATCAAGAGAGATATTACGACATAGGGAAGAAATACCTCCAAAATTGGAATTTATTTTCTTTCTTTCTTCTCCCGGCTTGAAAGTTAACATATATGAACTGTTCGGGTTTGAGAAATTTCAGTCAGGGCTAGTAAGTTTATTTAAATCATCAGCCCGGGGCCTGTGCTTAAAACATTTCTTTCAGCACTGACCAGTACAGTACGTAATCTATTTTAATGAAGCATGTATATACTTACAGATTTGTCATACGCTAACTGTAGCATGCATGTAAAATACACTGTAATTGAATCATAGAAAAGAAGCTTCTTTATGTTGAAATTAAATACGTATGATTGCCTCCTCGCAGATTTATTTGTGGGGTGTTGTTTTTTGTGTGTGAAAAATTACTTCCGATGAAAACCGTTATCAATGGTCTTTCTCGCTTGCCATGTTTCTGTTTGTATACGAGGACTGGCTAGTGTGACGTCACGAGACTACGTGATCTGTCGTCTCATTAAAACTCGGAAATACTCGGCAATTTACGTAATCATTGTATCTCATTCGCAATATAATCAATATCCGCACACGATATTATTTTTTTAAACATTATATTCGAATTAGAATTTGTAAAGAATTACATTTATAAAATAAAAAATTTCATTTCTAGTCTCCTATAAGTCCTTGTTACGGATACATACTCCTTGCCACCTTCATATACATTATCACGTGACCTTTAATTCATGAATGTAATCTACAAGCCGACAACCGATCCGATTACATTACACTGTGTTTGGATATTAACCGAGAGGAAATAAGGTAAGATAGGGTTGATATGGTCAAGCGATCTAGTAAATAATAATCAACATTCTTTAAATATGATTAGTCAAACAAACATATATGGAAACAAATCTTTATGTTAACAATTATTCTAGTACGCTGACGTGATCATTTTGACCTACAAGCGAGGTGTTAATAAGTGGCACGATGACAAATCAACAAAAGACGTAGTACAGTAAAATGACGGAAAACCCGTCTACACTATATATTACATGAACCACACACACACACACACACACACACACACATATATATATATATATATATATATATATATATATATATATATATATATATATATATATATATATATATATGAATGAGCGATTGTGTGGTATATTAGTAGTGAAACTAATATTGCCTACCAAACCTTGATTTAAATTATGCATTGCTGACTAATCAGTTGTTTGGCAGTTTTCGTCCCTGTGCACAGAGTGTACTTTGGGTTGGAGGATTGCATACATCGCGAGAAAGTCTCGTGGGATTAGTAATATTTCAGTTACATTATCCAGTAACGTTTATATTTAGAACAGAGAAATAACAGGTATTATGTTGCCTGTTATATCGACTTTATCGACATTCATTTCCTTGAACAAGAATTATGTGAATCGCAACACAAGCTGCATAATGTATCTTTACCTGATAAAAAATAGCTTGGGAAAAAATAACTTGAAATATCATCCCTAGCTTATCCTTCCGCCAATTATTTAAATTTGTCTTCAACAAGCTATCCAACGTTTAATGACTATTGAATTCAGTTGTTTTGTTTACTGCGTTTTATTTGAACAACGTACTTCATCTTGATACAGACGATGTAATTACTGACACACTTCTCATTGTCATTATAAACAAATATGGTGTTATTTCAGCTGTTAATTTGCGAGTTGACCAGAAGAAGGAATACTTGAATATTCGATTATTACGTGTCTGTTTGTCTGAACCTGTGAAAAATTATGTCGATTTATAGTCAAAATAACTGTCTATTGAACGATATTCTGCTTCGGTACGTTGGAGACCTGCATATATGTGTACTTGGTAACATAGGTAAATTAAAATTTCCAAGAAATGTCGGAAAAGGAGAGTAATTACGCTACTGTGCAAAAACAATTTAATATTTCCGAATATTTTCCGAAAGACACCAGGACTAAGGTAGATTAAGTTTACGGATATATTTCTTTGTTACATTCGACAAGTTAGATATGTTTTCGTCTTTATATGAATATTCGCGAATCACTGATAATCATGAACTCTCTAGAAGACGGCTGTCTACGATTGGTAAGTGGAAGATGTGAAGGGGGCAATTCATGAAGACACTCTATGGACATTTGGAATATATTTCTATGATCACGAACATTAATTCATCAGTTTGTGACAATAAACTGAAGGATATTTTAACCTCTGTAACGTTTGGGCAAGCTGGATACCGGATTCGTTGAAGCATTATTATCAAAACAGAATCGGGTTTAACTTACCAAACAGCTACTCAACAAATGTTATAAAACGGACAAAAAAAGTTTGAATCTGATTATCAAAATAATATCTGGATCGGAGAAAATTAACAGAAACTGCAAGTCGCAAGATGTAGTGATACTGACAAAAGAGGTTTATGTTCATGAGTTTTATCTGCACAATACGCGGTCGTCCAAGTAACTCTACCTGACCCTGATTGTGTCACTGCACATGTTTATATATCCAAGGTGTTGCTAAACGTTATGTGATACTACCGAACCACCCTGATGGACATACGATGCTGAAAACCGCCATGCGGATGGACCTGAAGTTGTTCATTGCATAACCATCATATCAAGAAGTTAACACAAACTGGCCTTTAAAACCTGGATAATCAGAATAGGAAAGTGTGTAGAGGTGTATGGGAAGGGCATTGCTGGGATATTTTGACGTACTGTCCATTAATTAAAGAATTTGTTGTCCTGATAAAACACCCCTCGCATCTTATACAAGATTCGCTACAAAGGTTGTGAAAGGTAATGCTATTACTGGTGATGGAATAGGGTTGAAAAAGTCATTTTGTTCATGCCGGTATGGTGAAAAGGGATTTAAAAATGATGTATAATCACATTATTGAGAAAAGGAGAACATTTGAAACGTTAATGGTTGCATATGTTGCAGAATGATACATTTTAACTATACGCCGTGCTACACGTCGATGTAAACATAATAGTAAGTTACTTAAAGCGAAGAGAAATTGATTTCCGATATTTCAATTGAATTTGTTTAAAAATGGGATGTTGCAATGAATTGTTTTAACATTGGTATTATTATTATTATTATTATTATTATTATTATTATTATTATTATTATTCAGGTAACGAAACTCATCTAGAGAATAATGGAAGGAAACATTCCCGCGTATTATAGCCATGTATCTCTTAGATTATTCAATATCCTGGACAAAGTGGGACTAAGGGAGGATATACGTTGGAAGAGGATAAACATGATGCTTCAGGCAGAAGAGATTAAATCAATTACCTTTAAAGTTCCTTTTCATATCTTCGGAAGTCAGGCTGAGGCTACCACCACTCAAGGACTACATTCAGACATTGATTGCCTTGTTTGTCGTCCCGACATCGACGTACTGCAAAGCATCCCGTCCTTGGAAACTTCTAAAGCTACATACATCATGGTCAGTGATGCAAGCACTCCACCAGGTTATGTGAAATTACAAAAATTGGACAGAGCTTTATCATTACCAGTGTTCAATACGCAAAATGAATATCACTCATTGGATTCATTCGGTCGTTCTGTGTTATGCAGTCGTAATTTCTATTCCAAGAGTGACTGGGAGCGCCATGGTCCAGCCGACACGATAGCCATAAGCAGAAGACTTTCAGTAGATATTGTGATTGCATTGAGAGTCAGATCTTGGCCTTGTCAGTCCCCTCAGTGGGAAAACAGAGTCAACAACTACCCATCTGAAGCAAATACAATTATTATCAAGCAGACTGGTGCTTTACTTGTTCCAGTTGGTCATCCACTCAGTCCAGAGTGTCATTTGGAGTGGAGATTATCCGTTTCATATGGAGAAAAAATTCTTGTCTGGCAATTCAACTCAACTCAATACAAATGCTACGTTTTGCTGAAAATGATAAAAAAACATTTCGTGCAACCTATTTGTGGAGATAAAGCGTTGAGCAGTTATCACTGCAAGACATGCGTTTTCTATGCGTTACAAAGTACACCCTCTTCCTTGTGGCAACCCGAACATCTCTTATTGTGTGTTGAGCTGTGTTTGAGAACACTGTGCCAATGGGTTAAAATTGGTTACTGCCCAAATTACTTTATACCAGGGGAAAACATGTTTCATGGTAAAGTGTATGGCCATATTCAAGTTAAGTTGTTAGCTGTTCTGCATGATCTTCTGAGACATGAGGGAAAATATCTCCTCAGGCTGTCATGTGATGGTATAGGTCAGAGTCTAACTCGTCTTTGTCAGACATGTCTCATCGATTCAGTGAATCAGACGAAAGATGGCGTGAAATCTATGGGGCTGGCAATTGGTACTTTAACTGGTTTCATAGCAGGGGCTCTGAAGCAATGTGCTCAGATAATATGTGCTTGCCAAGATCTGGGGAATAAAATTGGTTTTGTGAAGAAAATATGTTGCAAACATACAACAATACAGATAGTACTTCAGATGTTTTGTTCTTCTAGTCTTGGATCAGATCTGGCCTCCCAGTGTTTAGCACAGGACGAAATTGATCAGGAAAGACTTGACATCGCTCACGAACTTCTCGTGTTGGGCTGCTCTTCTGATGTAACCTCTGGAAGACTCAAACTGGCTGCTTTCTATTTGATGCAGGACAATTTCGTCATGGCAGAAAATGTTCTTCATCAGGTTCAAGAGAATTATACATACATGGTCACTGATGGCTACGCCTTTCCGCCAGAAGAAGCTCTCTGTAAAATATTGGAAGACAATCTCTCAACAGCCGAGTTAATGAGACAATATGTTGCTCTTCCAGTTTCTTATTTTCAGTCAGAGATTCATTGCATGCCTAAAGCATTAATTCTGAAAATGTTCCTATCTAGAGGATCTCACATAGCTGACTCCTGTCCTCACCAGTGCGCTTGTGTTGATCCAAAGTTTTTCTTGCACTACCTTGAGTACCAGTGTTACTTTCGGCAGGGTAAGACTTTACACAAGATGGCCGCCATGGAAAACATGCTGTGGGTCGTGTTTTATACAGATCTAGAGTACAGAGACTCCGCGCTAAGTCTGCTGGCATGCTGTTTGGTTCAGGAGGGGATGTATATGAACGCATGGAAAGTACTCTGCATATCAATGAGGTTACAGAATGAACACAATGCTGCAACGTGGCAGATAGCTTTCCTGGTAAATGATGCTTTTAGGTTGCTGCGCCAGTGAAAATGAACTAAAGAGACGATAGAGAAGAAAGAAAAGAATAAACAAAGATATATTTCCCTGATATCTGATACATGTACCGAATGACATTTTATAATATTTTTATATTTCTAATTTCACACTATTTCGACTATGTGGTCTTATAGTAAGTACTAAAAGAGATTGAGAAGATGGATGCAGTTTGAAAATGTAAAAAAACTTGCATTATTTAGAGTTAAATCCCAAATAATCACAGATTTATAGACACAAGTTCTGAAAAAAACCGTTTGAAACGTTTGTGAACATTCAAATTAAATCCAAAGTTGAACGCTTGGATGTGCATGTAGAGCCCCATGTATTGGTGATGTGCCAAGCGTCTTTTGTTGGATCACAATAATACAATATCCTCACTTATTTGAAATTTCAATACGATATCAAGTCTCCATTTCTATGAATGTTATATTGATGAGCATTTTTTATTTCCTGTGATGACTGTTTTGAATGAAAATCCACCCTAATCCAACTAATTCACACAAAAATAATACAATTAATCCTGCTCAGATCTCAATGTACGAATTAAGTAAGATTTTTTTCCTGCTTTCTAAATTATGTGGTCGTAGGAGAATTGGTTTGTATACCGTTATATGTCGTTAATCATGATGTTAAACAGAGCTGGGCACGGTACACTGCCCTGTAGAGTTCCATTGTATAGCTCGTGAACTTCGGCCACTCTTGTTTTCACTTTTTGTCAATTTGTGAAACGTGTTATCAATGCGACCTACTTACAACTGTAGTGGTTTAACTTTACAGTTGGTCCTTTTGTCCACATTAGATCATAGTTATTTTCAGGATTGAGGAAAACTGCGATTAGGTTTCGGTCATATTTCTGTTTTGCATTGAATGCCAATTGTATGCTTAATTATAACTGTACAAACTGATATGATGGGGATCTTTTGCTGGGAAACCCCGTTTGCTTTATACTTACTTGGTCGGTGATTCTATCTGCTATTCATCATTTTCTTCATAATTGTAATGATGATATTATGTAATGGAGATCGGTCTCTACGAGTCGGAATTTGCCGGATTCTTTCAGGAATTGTATTTGTTTGTTTCCAACTTAGTGGAATCGCTCCCGATCTCCAGATCGCATTCAACAGATATAAAATTGGGGAGATTTGTTACAATAAATGTTATCGCCCGATTTGTTCTCCCCACAAGAGGTGTTTTTTTTCTCCTTCGGATGAACCCTTCTTGAATATTGAAAACAGTGCACTAGCTTATCAACGACCATAGGGTACATCAGATAAAGCATTGCTTGAACATATTTCTAACCTAATGCGGATCTAACCTATGGCATACAACAAGCTGCAGAGAATCTTATTTCCATTGTCAAAGTATAGCCATGTTTCCACCCACATGTAATACTCCTTATTAAGATTTAATGTATTTGAACTTTCAAAACTGTTATATTTATTGGGAAATTACTTGTAAAATATTTAATTATGAACTAATTATTTCCAATTGAAACATTCACTTCTTAATTCTATTTTGTGTAATTTACACAGGCCAAAAAATTGTAAAATAAACGACTACAAATCGTAACTGTTTGGCTATGAAGGGAAACGTTCCATTTGTGATTGATTGTAACTAAACAAAACACACCATACTGTGAATAAAGAGTTTCTTTGATCCACGTGACTGATAGCATGATTGTAACAACTTATAGCGTGCATCTCTACAAGGACCGTGAAATATTAGTGTTGTTGTTATTGTTGTTGTAGGAATTAACGCCATTTTAAAGCACAAGGGTGAACACTTTAGAGCACTCGTTTATTTGTTTTTCTGTAGTGTTGTCATACCATTAGAGATGTTGTAAATCGCTTAGAGATTCTAAAGATTAGGCGTTATATAAAGTCCTCATTATCATCATCATCATTATTCTTCTTATTTTTATGATTATTTGTCGGATTTGTTTTGCAGTTGGAGAGAGAGAGAGAGAGAGATCTGAATCCATGATTATAACACTTTCAGACACACCAACATACTCTATCTGTCTATCTGTCTATCTATGTGTATTTATGACTTTAAAAGTTTTTCTATGTTTGCATATTAAAGGGTCATATTGTAAAAAACATATTACATAGCCAACGTTTTGTAAATAACATATTACATAGCCAACGTTTTATAAATAACATATTACATAGCCAACGTTTGTCGATGACGATAGACTATACTTAAAGATGATAATTATTTGTAAACAACACGTGTATTTGGATTTGTAAACAACACGTGTATTTGGATTTGTAAACAACACGTGTATTTGGATCTGATTTAAAACATTGTATACCTGATCTGTATCAGGTAGTTATGTAAAATTTAACTAAACATATCTGACTGCACGCAACCGACAACCCTATCCTTTTATTGTGTGTTAGGTTTGTACATTTGACAATTAATTTAATCTAAAGTGAGCTTTACAATGCTTGTGTTATACATTGGGACATTTTGTGGGACCCTGGGACATTTTGTTGGACCCAGGCAAGTTAAACCTGTATAAAGTAAAGCCAAGATTATCTCTGATTTCCTAGTACTTCTTAGCACAAAGCAGTTAATGCGAATTGGGTGTACGGCTGAATATTATAGGAAATTTGTTCTCAGATGTTTCTGTAAATGATTAATCCCAGAATAATGTGTTGAGTAATAAATCCAAGCATTATGTTTGGTTGAAAATTATCAGGCTTTTGATAAATGAAATGCCAGGCATTAGTATGCAACCGTGTTTCATCTTTAGATTTCAGTCACACTTTTAAAATGTTTTTAATACTGGTGATGTTTGGGCTGGTTGTGTACTGATTAAAAAATACCAAAATTGTTTGAATCATCCTGTGTATTTGTTTCTTAACAATACAGTTAAACAATTTTAAATATTTAGTTAAGCTTCTCTGATTATTTTATTCAGTGATCACAACCATTTTACGTTCATGAACAAAATGAAATAAAAAAGTGAAGGATTCCCAATGTGGAGTTTCATGAGGCGGTAATACAACACTGACATTAGGATCATCACTGCTAAAGAGAATCTGATTGCAGCTGCACTCTCACGTGTATAGATGTACTATATTATTTTATTTTGCACCTTTGCTCTTATTTTCTATCTTTTTTAAGCATGCTGCTATGCAATTTTAATAATATTTCTATCTGATTAAAAGTAAAAGAATTATATTGTATAATATTTTATTTTCTTTATCAAAGGAGGTCTTACTTATGTCTATTTTGTGTGTTTATGGATTGTATATTATTGTAGATCTTAATAATCGTTTTGTAAATACGATATTACATAGCTATCTGTTGTCAATTATTGTAGACCTTACTTAAAGTGTTTGATCATGTTGTAAACAATATATTACATAGCTAACTCTTGTCGATGATTATCTAGCATTCTTGAAGATTTTGATCATTTTGTAAACAATATATTCTCAGCTCACTTACTTAAATATGCTGATCATTTGCAAGTAACATGTGTATTTGGATCTTAGTTCAGAGAATTGGTTGTTCCCTTGAATAAATTATGGACACCCTGATATGTGTCAGGTACGTTCTTAAATTTAAGTATACAAACCTGACCATGTTTACGAATTTTGTTGGATAAGGACTAAAATCCCATGCCTCTTATTGTCTCTTATGTTTGTATGAAAGGGTTTAAGTCAACGCAATGATTTCTTTCATCGTCATATCAGCCATTGTATGAATCAGTTTTCGTTGTGTTCTGTTATAGTGTTAATACTATATATGATTGATTCTTAAATACTGATTTTGCTCATTGTCGGTGAGGCAATTATATTATATACAAACAGACTGAGGTTTGGTTACCACAACCTGATGATGATAGTCTTGATAAAAAGGCAAAGGATCTCGGTAGAAGAATAATTGGTAAATTTACTCAAGGCGGATCATATGATCACAAACGGTATTATGCACGACAAATTCAAGATGACGCTGAGTACGATTTTATAATCGCATATGCAACAGCGATAAATATACTTGTCAGTCGAGAAAATGCTTTCTTGTCTGACAGAACACGATTTGGTATAATTGCTAGTTACATCGATGGCGAATCTCCTCATTATAAAAATCACAGATTATCTATACTGGCTTATGTTTCTATAAACCTGCTATCGATGATAAATAGATTTCCTGACACCATAGTTAGAGTCGCCACGGATTCATTATATATTGATAGCAAGTATATAGAAGCAGTGGCTCGTTTTACAAATTCTGATGCCCCTTGTTGACCTTGGTGACTAAAATAGGAAATATTACAAGATTATTCTGACTACGCAAACTTTACGGTTGAAGATTATTACCTATAAAATAACAATGGATCAGAATCATATTATCTACATAATATCATATGTAGATATTAGACCGTTTACTTGAACGGGTGTGGCGGTTTTGGTAAGACAACTCGTGTTATCTTTAATTATTTCGGGAGAAGTCAGATATAACTATCTTAACACATGCACACCGACTTGCCAGAGAGATGAAACAACGAGGAGTTAATTCTTGCACCTATCACAGTTTCTTTCGGTATAATAGTGACGCATGGAGTCCTCAATGAATACATGAGAAATATATTCCAAAGATCATTATTTGGGATGAGATATGCACAGGTGTCGCTTGATATATTAATATTAATTATAGTACTTGGAATCTTCTTTCTTATGACCATCCTGAGATCAAGTTCCCTCCATAAGCTTTTTACAGAAGCACATATTTTGGTTGACAGTCTGCTGATATCAGGCTAATGTGGTCGACCCATCAAAACTGTCAAAACTGTCCTTTCATCATCATAGAGTGAAGGATTGAACTGCTAGCCGGAGTGAGAACCTCAGTGACTGGGACCTTTATTCTCGCCAGTTTGCTGTTAATGAAGCTCAAAGTGAATGTAGTGTAGCTTGAATGCGACGTTTGCAAAGAAAAACGGATATTTATTGTCGTATACTGGCCAAATTAACTTGTATTCATGACTCTGAAATGAATGGATAGATTTATGACTATTAGTTAGAATATTCAAACTGTTGTTATATTGCCTTTTAGCAATAAAGCCGTAATATAATAACATATCTACGCTTTTATTTTTCCCCAGTTTGTGCTATATCCGGGTGGGGCATATTGTATTTACAGTTTCTGAACGAAATACTTGTTTACACGTCTGGAAAGGAGGTAATAATGTGTACTGTTGAAAATGTTTGATGTATATATTAATAATTTCTGCGACTTTTAATGCCTCTCTATCACTTTCTAAGAACGACCCGAAAAAGGCTTGCTGAGAGAAAAGAGGGGCAAACGTATTATGTCGACTCTATCATGATACCAAAGTTGAATTTGGAATCACTGACAAGCAACGAAGTTATGCAAGAATGCGATACAATAGAGCTCAATCGCCCACTTGATTTCATAATGATAATTTGTCTTATCGGCTTTAACAGAACAGCGATGAATCGAGTCATACGACAAAGCTCAAAAAGGTTATAAATGGTTCTTTCATTTGTATAAAGTAAGAAGGTTGGTTGCTGTGTTACTACGTACGAACGTTGTTACAGCCTAATATCACTTTTTACGTTCTAAGATTAAAACAGAAGACTGGTTACGTTGTTACAAAGTATAAAGACTGGTTGAGTTTTAACAAGGTATGAATTCTAATTATATTGTTATAAAGTAATAATACAGATTGAGTTTTCACAAAGTATGATGACAGACTGAGTTTTAATGAAGTACCATTGGATGAGTTTTCATAAAATAAAGAATACTGGTTTAGTTTTAAGAAAGTAAAATGACTGAATGTGTTGTTACAAATTAGGAAGACTGGTTGAGTTTTAACAACGTAAGACGACTACTTACGTTGTTACAAAGTATGAAGACTGGTTACTGTGTTACTAAGTACGAACACTGTTACAACGTAAGAGCACTTTTAGCGTTCTAAGATTAAATAATAAGACCGGTTACGTTGTTACAAAGTATGAAGACTCGTTGAGTTTTAATAAGGTATGAATTCTAATTGCATTGTTACAAAGTAAGAAGACTGGTTGTTTTAACTGCGTAAAATGACCGAATGCGTTCTTATGAAGGAAGAAGACTGGTTGAGTTTTAGCACAGTAAGAAGACTGGTTCAGATTTAACAAACTAAAAAGACTGGTTGAATTTTAGCAAAGTAAGAAGACTGGTTCAGTTTTTACAAAATAAGAAGACTGGTTGAGTTTTAGCAAAGTAAGAAGATTGGTTGAATTTTAGCAAAGTAAGAAGACTGGTTCAGTTTTTACAAAATAAGAGTACTGGTTGAATTTTAGCAAAGTAAGAAGACTGGTTCAGTTTTTACAAAATAAGAATACTGGTTCAGTTTTAAGAACGTAAGAAGAATGTAGTCATAAGAAAATGTGTGTAAGATTAGCAAGTGGAGGTAATTATACATTTACAGCATCCATTTGTTGCTCTGTTCCCATTATTAGCCTTGCGATAAATTGCATGATATTAATATTCCGACAAAACGTTACATATGTAGCATCAATGATTTTTAATTCATTACCCTTATCTAAAAATAAGTATATGGCTTGTTATAAATAACCTTTCTCTTAATGAAATGTATGTGCTAAATATATAAGACAATGTTGTAATATGTTTGATTTCCTATGGAATTCTTTTAAATTCGTCCCTTCATTCAGAAAAATGTAAATAAAGTGACTAATTTATATTATCTGATCATATTAGAAACATTATTAATACATTTGAAACCTGACAGTTTATGGTCAGTGCAATTAAATAATTGGCATGATGCCTAGTCGTGAGTATTAATTTGTACACATATAAAATAATGACTCACTTGAAAACGAATATATGCTAACGTAAATGTCAAGAAGATTAACATCCTTCGATAAATCTATTCTAGCCATAGATCATGCTTTAACTAATCATATGTGTCTTGTAAATTTGTATAAATTGGGCCGATGCTTTATTTTCAAGAGAAATGTCATAGAATGAACTATCCACCCCCATATCAAACTCACTTGTATTTTGCTCATTTCTAATTTATCTACTACTAGTACTAGAGACGTTTAAAGCAACATAATTACTTCCTGAACAAGAGCGATGGTATATCAACCAAGTCTTAAGTACACAAGCCTACAACACATTGTCCTGATTTAATACTTTTTCAACAACTGACTTGAGCAAATCTCGTATCATTCTATGAAAAACAAAAGAATGAGAGATAACAGACCAAGAACATGCAAATTATGTAAGAACACCCATGAGTTTCCATTAACGCCGTGAGCGGTTTTCGATCTGTTTATCTCTTTTATCTCCAGTAATATTAACACATTGGAAAAGTGATATTTAGTCAATTTTTCAGACCATATTTTTTAATATTTTACATCAGAAAATAACTAAAAGAACTGCAGCGTAGGTACCCTTGATTAAAGAACACATTTGATGACCCTACGTTTTAAATAGCGGCAACAACAAACGTGCCTTTTCAATTCATCAGAACTCTCACATTTGACGTATTATCGACAGATGTTAGCTATTTAAACGTTCGCTTGTGCACATGTACAATGTCCCCGGCTGATGAGTTTCATATTATCCCACTGGCAGCAAACTTCTTGTTTATGCTACTCTAAACAATATTAAACGATATTTTTTAATCCGCCTATGAATAACTGTACGTTTTGTTTCTCTGACATTCACTCGCCTTCCCGAATAAAATACATGATATAACATTTACAACATTTCTGAATCAGAAACTTTTAATACACCCTGCCAGTTAGATGAAATCTCTTCTCTGCTTTCAAATCGCTTTGGACAAGCAAACGACTTTATTTAATCATGCTTATAATGATAACCATTCTAAATGATTGTAGTCTTCGATAATAGAACTTGTTCTTTTGTTTACGACATAACTGGATTTTAAGGAAACGGGACTACGTATATTATGCATGATGCTTGCATTTTCTAACGATGCTAATTGTTTTGAATAGAAGTAATATCACCATTGCACTATATCAGTAGCTGGCCATCCTATTTTGTTGAGTATATCTACGCCTTATTAATAACAACAATGACGATTTCTGTAGCACTCGGGGTGAACGGCAAGGTTGCAACTTTTGACAAATTTTGTTAAGGATAAGTTTCGAAAAATAAAATGTTGGTTTCGACACATACTGGACTGTGAAATTACCCCTGTTTCATTTATTTTTGCACAGGTTTTAATGTAAGGGGCTGTTTCTACAATGTACTTCGAATTCTTACAAAATACCAATTGATCAGATAAGTTCATCCAATTATATAATAATAACCTCTTTAAATTGCATAATAAGGGTGAAGAGTCAAGAGAATACTCTTTTACAGAAGTAACTTGGACGTCAATTATATTCCGAATATACTGGGCTGCTTTTCAAACAAAATGTTGCTAACTCTATCCAGTGCAACTGTATTATACAAGGATGTACCTTGAATTACTTATAACAAGTGTATTTAATTGTTGTAAATTTGGCACATAATTGAGACAAATGGAGGAAACTGGTCAGCTGTACAGCAGCACAGAGCATTAACGTCCATACTAGGCCAAGAGACTGATGAAGATGAAATTTAATACAGACCTGTCTGTCCATCCATCCACACATACGCCATATAGAAATCCAAATCATTTTTAGTTATGTTTAATCGTGCATTATTTGAAATAATTCTATTTTCTTAAGAACAATCCTAAAATGTGCCGATTAAAGTCATTAGAAAAGATTGTAATGTTACATCACATTGTCGTACAAAGCATTTATCACTCTAAGCATACATGATATGGTTGTACATATCTCATTTTCAAAAGCTAATTAAGTAATTATCATAAAAGGAATCGTTGGTAATGAATATCTAGGCAGAATACACGTTTTGTGACATATTGTTATTAGCAATGAAACGTTATCTCCCTCAACCCTACTTGCAATCGCGTATATATGTTGTTGTGTTTAAGGCCATTTTTCAGCACACGATAGGCTATGCGTATAAATGGTGGATGAAGAACCACGGAAAGCCCCCATAAAGGAACACCGACCCACCAGAATCTACTGGCAACCCTTTTCACATACCTACATTCGAACCCACGCACACAGAGGTGAGATGGCAGTGATACATAACGGAGAGGGCTTTAGACCACTCAGCCACTCGGAGACTAGTAGACTAGTGAGTAGTAACCGGTACGACTTATTGAATTGTGGCGCTATTTACTCTATTTGACATAATAGGCTTTGTAAACAGCAGAAACATAATTTTTTCGCACTGTTTTAGGGAAATGCTGTAGATATTATATTTAGGTCAGCATGTGTACATTTGAGCATCGTCTCATTTTGGGGCAAAGGAGGTAAATGGCAAATAACGAACCAGTTCAAATCCTCAAATAGTTGTCACTTGATTAGAATTTCTGTCAACACTCTACAATCTTCATTGTTTAAACGTTGTCAACACTCTGCAACCTTCCTTTTTCATTAAGCAGCAGAGAGGGAGAATCGGACAACATTTTAGAGGCGTCAATTTGGTAAATTAGGGTCCCCTACGAAACTGAAAAATAACATAAAAAAGCAGAACCTAAGCCTCTATCTAACCGATAGTTTTTCTCCGAGGTAGTGTCCAAGAGTTTCTCTTGGGGGTTATTATTACACGCATGATTGTTTGATTTTTGCTCCTACGAATTAAATCATGTTCTCAACCGAATATTTTATCAAGACCGATTCATTATCTTGATCGTGGGTCATGTAAATTTATTGGTATAAATCCATGTAGGGTTTACTAAGCATGACTAAATAAATTTCTAAGTGATTTATATCCATATCTATACTACACCAGGTCTGATGAATATATCTAAGTGTGTGAGTATCAACTCCATTAACCACAGCAAGAATAGTACAGTTATCTCTGATCACTTTAGGGGTTTGTGTATAACGCTGGGTTACATAAATCAGATCTGTGTTTTCATGTCTTCCTCTGGAGAATATCCGCGCAGAATTTGATTGTTTATCCAATATTGTATCATCGTACACGACTAAATTATTAATACTTCCATCAAGGTCATCAACACTCTTTACTTCATTGATATCATTGATACAATGAATAATATCATAACCATCTTCGTTTATCGTCTTTGTATTTCATTAAAATCTTTTAACACATCATAGCACCGCGGATCATCTACAGATGGTGCCACTAAATACAACCTGTCCGATTATAACCTTCTCATTATCAGATTAAGTAGCAATTGTGTTTTACCACTCCCAGATGGTCCAATTATTATCATTATGATGAAATGTGGTAACGCAGCAATATGCTTAACAGGTTCTCGCGTTGCTGTTGCTGTAAAATCAATTAGAATCATGTTATTATAAATATATTATTTATCTATAATGTGTGTAATGAAAGAGGCGTACTAGTACAAACGACTTAAGTACAATTAAATCACAAAATAACAGATCAGCAGTTGCCGATAAGTGTGCACAATATGTGAATTTATTTCGGCGAAATTACCTGACGATGTTTTTTTTAAAACGATGAGATGATATTGGTGCAAACTTGACAAAATTACCAGGGACTCCATGGGTTAAATACCCAGGAGGAAAACATCTTCCAGGATATAATTAATGTGGCCCTGAAACCAGACATGATATAAGACCTGAAAGCCAAGACCAGGTGAATATCATACAAATGAAACTGATCGAGCTTGTCAGGCTCATGATGTATCTTATAAAAGTAACAATCTACAGCATAGGCATCTCGCAGATGTAAAATTGACTCACGCGTTAAATTATATTGCTAATAAATCCTTTAAGGAAAAATTAGAAGGTTAGTTAACAAAAGCCGCAATGAAGAATAAACTTGTATTAGGGGCTGGCAAGTAATATTATGGAATGAATATATTATTCCCCAAGAGGATACAAGAGAGGTAACGCAGCTAATTATAAACTCTCCGAAGCAGCAAAGGTGAAACGTTCTACTGCTAATGACTGGTTACCAAGACAGGCAATATGGCAAATTTATTTAACACCGCCTACAGGAATCGAATATACACATTTGGATGTCGATGCTCCAAATGAAGTTCATCAGGCTGATATTTTATTCTTACCACATGATACTGTCAAAAGACGGACATACAAAAATGCGTTAACTGTAGTTGATGTTGCAAGTAGATACCACGAAGTAGAAGCATTATAAAAATGTCATTATCATAAGTTGTTTCTGCGTTTGAACGAATGTATCAAGGAGGACCATTACACTGGCCAAATCTATTACAGGTTGATCCTGGCAAAAAATTTCAGGGTGTAGTATCATCGCTGATGAAGCAACATAACGTCAACATCAGAGGAGAACATGCTGCAATACACCGTGATCAGGCAATTGTTGAACGATTTAATCGAACACTTACAGAGCGGTTATTTGGATATCAATACGCGAAGCAATTTATTCAAAACAAGAGATCTCGTGAACGGGTTGTAAGATTACGAAGTGTGATCCTATATGGAGTGTTATACCACACAAAATATCTAACATAACAAGATCCATGGGTAGACCCCGCAATATACAGGTTAGATGCAATTGCTCTTCAGCGTGGATTTACACGTTAACATTTGCAAGTGATACCATAGGATACACAATTACCAATGCGATCACTTCACTAGCACCTCTGCGTCCATTACACTCAAGACAGGTCAGCATCGTATTTTCACGTGTATGACCAAAACTGCTATGCTTCCTATCTACTGTAAACTGTAGTGGGCTCTTGTCTTTAGGCCAGTACCAATACATTATACAATTACAGCTCGCACAGTGATTATTCTGCTGTAGTTTCAGGATCAGTATAACTGCAATATCAATACCAAAGTCACGATTATTTGTTTTGTCACTTTCTTTATAACCAGCGAATTTATTTCTTAGTACATCTTCGCTGATAATTTCATTGATGGTGTTGTCATTAGAATTTAAAATAATTCTCCGAAGTTGACTTATTTTTCTATCTCGTGACACTGCGAGATAACCTACATTTGACCGCACGATACGATCAAACACGATCCAAACAATTGTATCAGAAATGGTTAACCCCTGAGATGAGTGTATCGTCAATGCGTATCAAAGCGTGCAGGGAGATGTGACCGCGCACAATACATTTTCGACAACAACAATATCGACTTAAACAATATCATTTAATACTAGATTGTTTTGTTTTTCTTTGCCCACGAATTTCAACTTCAATGTTATGTCTTCGTGTATTGGCTGGTTTATAACATACCGGTACAGGGGGCGCTGGAAACGTCTCTTTATGAAATTGAATTAACCGCTCTTGAAGCGTAACTCTGACTATCTTTCTAGTTGCCACTATCAAATCGTTTGGTCTCCACGCTTTCCAAAAATGATTCAGGGAGGTAAAGGAATTATTTTATCTGAATGTAATCTGATTAATTTCTTAGCCTCGCTTAATTCTGGATCGAGGGCTCCATGATCTTCAGTTATTTCCTTATAATAATCTACAATTTGCTTTAGCCAATCATGCGGAGACAAACCAAAACATGGCGGTGTTTGACCATGATTGCCACACATTATCACGGCTGTATTTTGCAATAACAACTAATCAAGAAACATTTAAATATATCAATCGATACTGTGCATATCACATCCCAAATAATGATCTTTGTAATATATTTCTCATGTATTCATTGAGAAGTCCATGCGTCACTATTATACCGAAAGAAACTGATAGGTGCAAGAATTAACTCTTCGTTGTTTCATCTCTCTGGCAAGTCGGTGACGGTGTGTAGGTGTTAAGATAATTATATCTCACTTCTCCAGAGATAATTCGATAATACGAGTCGTCTTACCAAAACCGGAACACCCGTTCAAGTAAACGGTCTAATATCTACATATTGAATCGGATATCGAAGGTGCCTTCGATAATTCTGATGCATTGTTATTTTGTAGGTAAGAATCTTCAACCGTAACGTTTGCAGATTCAGAATAATCTTGTAACATTTCATGTTTTATTCTCCAAGATCCCCAAGGGGCATCAGAATTTGTAAAACTAGCCACTGCTTCTATATATTTGCTATCAATATATAATGAATCCGTGGCAACTCTAACTATGGTGTCAGTAAATCTATTTATAAGCCAGGATAGATGATCTGTGATGGCTATAATGAAGAGACTCGCCATCGATATAACTAAAAATTATACCAAACCGTGTTCTGTCAGACAAGAAAGCATTTTCTCGACTGACAAGTATATTTGTCGATGTTACCTATGCGATTATAAAATCGTATTCAGCGTCATCTTGAATTTGTCGTGCATAATACCGATTGTGATCACATTCTCCGTCTTGAGTAAATTTACCAATTATTCTGCTACCAAGATCCTTTGCCATTTTATCAAGATTATCATCAACAGGTTGTGGTAACCAAACCTCAGTCTGTTTTTGTATGATATAATTGCCTCACCGACAATGAGCGAAATCAGTATTTAACAATCAATCATCCATCATAATAACACTATTGGTGCCCAGTATTTTTTAGATAAATGTCTACCAAATTAAACATTACAAATAGGAAGGAGTCCTTTAGCAAACTAGAATGATATTACACGAGCGAATCCAATTAGATCAAAATCGTTTAGTGGTCCATTTATCGCAACTCGTGTCATCTCGTGCATGGGATGTCCAAATCGCTTAAAATACCCAGCACACTCTCCATACCCAAGAAAACTTCCTGGATAACACGCGACTATATCAATCGAAATAACATCTTTATAATTATATTTTGTATTCCATAATCCGAAGTGTCCGTATTCGCAGCAACTAGCTTGAACATCCGCGAGAAATTCAAATCGTGTTAGCTTCCACAGATTTCTCTCTCTGGCAAATTGAGGTGCGACTGACTGGACTGTAAAGTATTTTGTTAGCAATTGTTCAGTAGTATCCTTAGAAAATTTCTCAGCGAGTTTTCTCACTTCTTCATGAAGAGATTATGTACGATATATTTTACCGTTAGGTCTTACAAATTGATCAAAGTTACTTTCCTCGTCTTCAAAACTTTGAAATAACCACACTGATACAGAATCGTTTTTACTTAACTCGTAAATATAATCAAACATGTTCCGCCCAGTGTTCTCCTACAGTTCGATGTCGTGGAAAAAATATTACTGCGTTAGTCCACGCGTGATCATTATAATCGATGATATTTATTGGAACTCGTTTTGATTTATATATTGTTTCATATACTACTTAGCCTGGTATTGATTTTACGGTTATTGGGAATCTTCTTGTTTCTAACTCGGATGTATCGTGTACAATAGCATCCTTAACCGATTCGGCCCACTCGTTTATTCATTTTTTACGTCTTCGATCTGTCAGACCGTTTCCACGCATTGCATTTGTAAAATGTTCTGTTACTCGCTCAGCAACACAATGTAACCTCAAAAATTTCATCGGTTTCAGATAACCAATACTTGCTTTTCATTTATCGGATAAATTCCATAAATAACCCTGGTCACAGGATACGATCGCTCATCATAACGTTTATCAATATAGGTCAATATTCCTGGTGTGGAACTTTGATTCGCATTGACATTTGTTTTACTAGCGATGACAGGGTCATTTTTACCACGACCAATTCAGTTTGCTCGTTCTGCCAGTATAATTAATTTCACTCTGTCAAAATACTTTTGCTTTTCGAGCTACCCGATTATACTCGTTTGTCGTTCATCGTAGCATCAAAATTACCACTCGTTCGAAATGTTGACCAGTTGTGAGATGCTCCATCCTTCTTAAATTCGTTCTTAGTATCATGTATTATATCCATGACGTGTTTATCTCTCGTTATACATTTGTATTATTAAGTCGACAGAGATTATATGGAGATTAAACTTCAAAGTTTTCCAAGGCTTGATTTTTATATGCCCTCAAACACTTCATTACTATAATTAAGACGAGTATTTGAATTAAAAATATATTGTATAGACCCTACAGGGAAAAAGGAACCGTTGAAGACCCAAACAGACCTGGCGACGAACCGTGGAGCGAGAACTTAAATGAGACTAGAAACCAGTGGAAATATACAATAATATTAAATACACTGCAGAGAAAAACATGATTCTGAAGCGTCGTATGCGACCGTACTGCCAATATTGAAATATTGGCATATCTTCTAGGCGCTGAGTTTCCGAGACCTCGTATGCATATTTTCCGCGCCTATTCGGTTACTTTCGGAAAGTGACGTAATACTAGCGACTCCAGCATCCAGACCTACAGTTGCAAGGTTCATTTCATATAGAGTACCATGCCGTTTTGCGTTGCTTACGGGTGTAATAGCATACATAGAAAAGGCTGTGGAGTTCATTTTTTTTTCTTTTCCAAATGATAAAGGGATAAAGAAAGTTTGGATACATTATTACAAGCGAGTCGATTTCAATGCAACACCATACAGCAATCCGTGCTCATTACATTTCTCAAAGAAATGTTACCAGAGGGATCCTAAAAACATAGAACCTTTAGGATACACGAATGTTAAGCCTAGACTAAAAGTTGAAACTGTTCCAGACATACCATTGTATATTTTAAATCCTGGTAGAGTGTCAAACGTACGAGTTACGAAAATATGGATCGTGCTGATGAAATGAGTAAATGTTTTTTTCTTCTTCAAGATTACAATCTAAATAAAGTCACCACTGTCCCATGTATAATTGAGATTTGACTTTAATCAAATGGAAGTTTTGCTTAAAAAAAATAATAATAATAAGATTATCAACCCTTGACACGGTCGTGTTTTGAGAAAAACAATTTAAGTAATTTTAAAAAAAATATTAAAAAAATTATTTAAAAAAACACAACCTTTCAGTCTATGCCTATTACTCGTAAAATGTATAAACCGAAATCTGTAATGATTGGAACTGATATAAAACTGTCCAATGGGCAGTTTAAATAGCAGCGATTAAAAGAAAAGAGATCCGATATAAAATCAAAGTTTCACATTAACTGGCTGACAATAGAAATTGGGGGAGGCGACTATTGACCCCACCTATTTGCCCCGATGTGCAATTTCTCCCTGTGATAAACCTTATTATACCCCAGGACAAGACTTTTTTTTCAATTCTGGTCTGCATAATAGTTAGAGGTTAGAATTAAGTACACAAACATAATGGCAGTATAAGAAATTAACAATTATTCCTTATCATTGCACTTATGTTGTGAAAAGGACTGGCCCTCTGACATAATTCAAAGAAACCATGTGCTACAGAGTGTGTATGTAAGCACCAGAAAGTCATTGGCAAATAAGCGATGCCGAATTTTGTTGTAACTTCGAGGCCAAAGACTTCATTTTCAGAGTTCAAATCTGCAGTCAAACGTTACCGTACATGTATGTGGCCTTTGCTTTCCCACATTTTATATCCCATCCTATTTCCTTTAGTTTAAGTGTTAAGATATGTAACACTGTTTACTGAATTAAATATTTATTTTGAATTAGTTTTTTAGGTGCACATATACTGCGTCGTATTTTTTTTATTCCTTCTTTTAATTTAATCATGGTAATGAAACTTTACATAGATGGTAGAGGAATGTCAGGTGTTAACTGGCCGAGTTTTTTTAGGGCGGAAATGGAGATTTTATTTTCAGAGAAAATTACGCATCCTTGATTGTGATAATTCATGGGTTTTAAACTAATTGGTGACAATTTTTTTACAAGAAGTACTTCTGTAGTAGTTAAATAATCTGAAATTTACGTGAATAATGTTTAATCTTAATCTATTTACTGAAGAAAAAAACTGTCCTGTGATATTAATTATTTCTTCACTACAATATTCACAAGTGATAAAATAGAATATGACATTTGTGGACTGCACACTTGATAAAAAAATTTTTTAATGGATTTTCTTCTTCTGAGAAATGAAAATTGAGAGACATATTGAAATAATCGGGAGTTAACAGCGAAAAATCAAGAGAGATATTACGAGATAGGGAGGAAATACCTCCAAAATTGGAATTTATTTTCTTTCTTTCTTTTCCCGGCTTGAAAGTTAACATATATGAACTGTTCGGGTTTGTGGAAATTTAGTCAGGGCTAGTAAGTTTATTTAAGTCATCAGCCCGGGGACTGTGCTTAAAACATTTCTTTCAGCACTGACCAGTACAGTACTTACTCTATTTTAACAAAGCATGTATATACTTACAGATTTGTCAATACGCTAACTGTAGCATGCATGTAAAATACACTGTAATTGAATCATAGAAAGGAAGCTTCTTAATGTTGAAATTAATTACGTATGATTTCCTCCTCGCAGATTTATTTGTGGGGTGTTGTTTTTTGTGTGTGTGAAAAATTACTTCCGATGAAAACCGTTATCAATGGCCTCTCTCGCTTGCCATGTTTCTGTTTGTATACGAGGACTGGCTAGTATGACGTCACGAGACCACGTGATCTGTCGTCTCATTAAAACTCGGAAATACTCGGCAATTTACGGAATCATTGTATCTTCTTCGCAATATAATCAATATCCGCACACGATATTATATTTTTAAACATTATATTCGAATTAGAATTTGTAAAGAATTACATTTATAAAATAAAAATTTTCATTTCTAGTCTCCTTTAAGACAAGAGGACTCACGCTGCAGATCGCCCCCGCAACAGCAGCCGATAGACCAAAATGGTGCTCCCTTGCTGTCGCCTCAAGCATCAGTCGGCGCAGAGAGGATTGATGATGATGCTATATTTATTTACTCATTGAGGCTGCTAGAATGTCATGAGGCAATCAAGGGGTACATATGACAAATGTGCCTTCCTTAGAATTAAGGTTTACTATATATGTATGTACTCAGTGAGCCTGCTAGAATGTCATAAGGCAATATAGGGGTTCAAAAGGTAAATGTGTATATTATTGTGCATAATTGAACTGTGTCACCATTAAGAAACACTCCTTTTAGAGCCTGCTAGACTGTTGTTTGACAGGCATGGGGATCCCATAGGGGGTTGTGTTTCGTGTTGCCCGTGAGACTAGGATGTCACACGGAAACATAAGATTTCATATGTGGTTGTGTTGTCCTGTATATGTGACCTCTGGACTTTCCAAGATGTCATAGGGCACCTTAGGAGTTCCCATGGGGTCATTTATGTATATGACATTTACATTCACCTTACTTACAATAGCTTACATAAGAATATAATTATGAAAGTTTAGAAAACAAAAATAATTTAAGCCCTGCTAAGATGTCATACGGCAACTTAAGGAGAGTGTAGATTGTGCTGTAAAATATCTTTTATTATTTTTTATTTAAAGATATATTTATTATATAATGAACTTTGCAAATATTAATGATGTAATTTCTGATATTAAAAATTTGAAAAATCAACACATACACTTTTCCGATAACTAAATTATGACAACATTCTTTCTTGTTTTGAGTATTTACAAGCATAAATTAGGTAGCAGCAGAGGGGGTGACTTTGAATATGCGTGAAATATAAACAATCACGAGTGTAAGGTCTCACTCTTCTTTCAAAATGTATGCAAGGGGCCCCGAGTGGCCGAGTGTTCTAAAGCGCTCTCCGTGACGGACCAATGCCATCTCACTCTGCGTGGGTTCGAGTCGCTTACTGTATGATATGTACATAAAAGTCAAATATGATTTGTGCATTAAAGTCAAATTCTGCAGATGCGTACCGTGGACCACGTTGTCTAATATTATATGAATTTCTTTATGCAAGCATCTGTCTGTGAATTTCAATCCATTTTTCACCTGGCCCTTCAATACTTTTTCAGCATACTGTATGATCTGTGCATCAATTCACTGACGTTGTCCAGGATTTCCGATTATATGAAAATCTTTAAACGTAGTTACAAAATAATGGCAAATGATAATAATAATGATAATAATAACAACTATAATAATAGCAACAAAAAATAATAAGTCATCTTAATAATAATGATAATAATTGTAATAATACTAATGATAATAATAATGATAATAATCGTAATAAATATTCATAATAATAACAACATAAAATATGAGTCATCTTAATCATCTTGATAATAATAATAATAATAATAATAATAATAATAATAATAATAATAAGGAATTTGTATAGCGCCTAATCTTTAGAAGCTCTAAGCGCTTAATAAGTTTCAATATTTCTTTCTTCAGCTCAGTATAACACTATGGTGATTTTTCAGGAATATTTCCGATCACCCTTCAAATAGTGATACCTCAACCTACTAACAAATGAGTATGACAATCGTTTAGTCGTTTAGATTTGACACGAAAACAATAACGGTATTGATACACAGACAGCTACAATCAAAACTTTTCAAATAATAACGATTATGGACTAGCCAGTATAATTTATTCATGCTAAGCACTTCAAACTAATTTGCTACATTTAAAGTTGATTTTGTATTGGTATTCAGACTAAATAAAGGGTTCAAACGGTGCACCCCTAGCGTATTCCTGGTGTGATATAGATTTATCATATTTGATGTTTCTCAGCCGGAGATTTTCTATTAAAAACTTGTGGGCCTACTCCACGCTGTGCTGTAGAGAAGCAATTGAATCGTTGTCATCGGTAGGTATTTTTTGAGAAAGGTGAACAATAAATGTAAAAGTTTCTCAACACTGTGTAATTCATTCTTTTACTTGAAACGCTTTTTTCGTTATCCCCAAACTCAGTTGATATTGGAGAAATACAATGCTTGACAAAGATTCGGGGTACAAGTTAAGAAAATGTTCTGTTATGTGCTTCAGTTATTGACTTTGGTGTTAAGGGACGGGCTGTTATTAAAAGGGCGTGTGCAATAGAGCAGTATCGTTTTAATGAGTAATTTGCCATCTGTATTAGAAATGTGCCTTAACAACCAGAGTATATAAAATGAAGCTAAGCTCCACGCTATGTACTTGACGAAATTGAAGAAGGTGAAAGTTACGGGTGTGAATATATATCGATTTGGTATTATATTTTATATATTATTATTATATTATATTTTAACACTAGATTTATTTCTGTTACCATGGTACTTTTTCTTGTTGCTACTAGTTAAGACAGGACTGCAAATTTGCAGTGTTATATACCCTACCCTACCCTACCCTACCCTACCCTACTCTCTCTCTCTCTCTCTCTCTCTCTCTCTCTCTCTCTCTCTCTCTCTCTCTCTCTCTCTCTCTCATATTTTTCGACGTTACCTAGTGATGTGGGGATGCGGGAGGATAAGGGTTTGATACCCGGTCTTGTGTAACCAAAGACTTACATAAATTGTATTAACAGCTGCCTCGCTTGGCACTCAGCATTAAGAGGTTAGTGTTATAACCGGTCCGCCAGGTGTCAGGATAATGTGACTGGGTGCGACATAATTCTACATGTCTGCGACATGATGCCCCATTGCTAGACATGACAGTAAACTGCCACACTGCAGACATCGTAACGATATGACTGAACAATTGTTAATGCTACGTTAAAAATCCTAATTACACAAACACACACACTGGCGATGGAAAATAATATAATATATGTGGCTAAAATGCAACCAAAAATCAAACTATGTCCCTATTAATTGGAAAACTGCGATATGCTGTTTAGAACTTCATTGCGATAAAGTGATTCAGAACTAAATTGCCTGTATGTATGTATGTATGTATGTATGTATGTATGTATGTATGTATGTATGTATGTATGTATGTATGTATGTATGTATGTATGTATGTACGTTCGTACGTACGTACGGATGTATGTATGTCGATGATGATACATAATACAAGGTCTTTGTCAAGTTAACATATTATTAGTCCCTTAGAGCCTAAATGTCACGACCTTACGATTACATCTTCATATTGCAGACAAACATATCACTATTAAGAAAAGTCATCGCTGTGACCTTTTTCCGTTGTGTAATCAGCCGTTAAAAAGCAAGAAATAAATACACTCAGTCTGTTAGAATATGTACGAAGTTTTTTGTTATGAGATAATAACAATGAATTTCAAGAAGGAATCAACATAATAAAAATAGTTCAGAATCTTAAATATAAATTATACAGAACACACCAATACACTAATCATAATACAACAATGATATGATTTTCAGATGTCATTAATAATTATAAGTTTAGTTCGCTCATCAAACACAATAGACTGACTGGCGCCCAGCGTGCCCTCGTTTCAAATGAACTCAATGACAAATCTGCACACTCTACATGCTCATTCTTAAAAATAATTCGCTTATGTGTCTTCGTAAGCCTCCATATAAATAACACTTTGGTACGATTTTCATATATTTAATAACACATTGATGGGTTTCGCTATTGATTATTGGAATTAAAGACACTGCCACACGCAAAGTTATGTTGTTTTTCTTTTTGCTTTATTGATTTTTACTTGTAAAGAAACGTATTCGTTCGCATAATAAATCGTAGTACTAAATGAGAAAACTTATTAAAACTTTACTGGTAATGATGACTTTAAAAACATAAGTACATGAACACTTGTAAATTGAGAGCTGTGAGAAAATGTGTTGTAATTCTTATTAAATTGTTGAGCTATTTTATTCAAAATTTCTCTTTCGATATACCATTATTGTAGCCATTTTGTATTATTCATACCATGGGTTTATCGCGTCCAGAAAATACACCTATAACCTTGAGAGCTTTAAGAGCGGGGGGGGGGGGGGGCAATGATTTTCTTGTAGCAAAAATGAAATTACTTTATACAGTGCTATTTTCTAAATTACTGTCAGTAATCGGTGACACACACTACAACATACGATGTTATATGCACCGTATATACTCGCCTTTACGTCAAGCCCAATTGCAAACAGCACAGACCCTCATTTTCCGACTGACATTGCGCCAGTAGATCAGAGTCTATGCTTCTTTATCAAACAATTACTGCTAACACACTGCATGATCCCATCTCTGAGTGCGTATTATGATACGGCAGCACTGGATCTATGCAGTATGTTCTGGATTCGAGTGAGACACGAATACGTACCGCTATTTCAAAACGTGTAATATAACACCAAGTTACAGGTGACAGGGTTTCTAACTTTGAAGAATAAACTAGGAGGAAAGTAGTACACGAACTAAAGTCATTAATATGAACTAAATCTGATTCTTGCTAAGATAGTCGGGACCCAAAGTTCCTTTTGCATAGCTTAGCGATGGGTCCCTGCCGAAACTAAAGTGTAAAAAAATAATTCGTGGGACCCTTTGCTGTGCATATTCTTGCTATACGGTAGCCACACCCCTGCACTTACTTAAGATAAAAATGTATGTATCATAAACATATAACCTGTACATTAATGCAAACGAAATCTTAGGCTCACACATACGGTATTTTGAACTGATTCCATATAAAGTGCAGGCATTGTACAGGATACTATTACTGTAAATTGTACAGTTTACACATATAACATAACTGTAAATTGTACAATTTATACATATAACAGAACTGTAAATTGTACAGTTTACACATATAACATAACTGTAAATTTTACAGCTTATACATATAACATACAGTGGTACCTCGGGTTACGAACGCCTCAGGTCACGAACAATTCGGGTTACGAAAAACAACTTCGAAAGTTTTTTGTCTCGGGTAACGAACAGTGCCTCAGGTTACCAACAAAGGCGAGAGAGAGAGAGAGCAAGATTTAACGTTGGAGACAAACAATCGCGTACAGTACAAACGAAGGACACGCAGTACTAACATCGCTTAGCGCTAGCCTAGTAGCCTAGTTTTGCAAGCGTGCGCAGCCTCGCTTTCATTGGCCTTACTACACAGCAATAAAAGTAGCAGTCATCTCATGAGGAGGAGCCAGTGACCGTTTCAACTACCAGGATTAAAGAAATCTGCAGCAAGTGGGCAGACGTCGAAGACTTCATTGTGAACCATCATCCAAACAAACTTGTTGCTAACAGGGCAGTAAACCTGATGAATGATAACGCGATGGCCCACTTCAGAAAGATTCTCCAGCAAAGGAAGCGACAAATTTCCCTTGATAGTTTCTTGGTGCAGAAAGATTCCCAGTTGGCTGCCAAGAAACAGCGACAAGAAACTCAAGAAACTAATGATTCAGAATAGCAAACAAAGTGACAAATTTCCCATGATCATTTCTCGGTAAGAAAGATGGACTAAATCTTTTTATTATTTTACATTTAATTTATTTGGTTGTTTTCTTTCTCTTTATTTAATATGTGAAGTACACGTATTCTTTGCGTTTTGTCAGGTAAATGACCGGATGTTAATAAAAAAGAACGATTTTTTCATCTTGAAACGGATTGTCTCTATTTCATTGATTTCATTGTTTCGGGTTACGAACGTTTCGGGTTACGAACCGAGTTTTGGAACGAATTAAGTTCGTAACCCGAGGTACAACTGTAACTGTATAATATAGCGAGTAATGCGGTTAATGTTAATTTAAATGCAACAAAAGTTACGGAAAGAAAAAAAGAAAGAAAATTCTTAAACACTTATCAAAACTGCCGTTGATCAAGCGACAGGAGATCTATAGGGACAACTTTCCTTAAAATAGCAATCCTGATAAAATATGAATTTAACTTGACAAAGTCATATTTTTTAACCATCCAATATCAATATATATATATATATATATATATATATATATATATATATATATATATATATATATATATATATATATAGATATATATATATATATATATATATATATATATATATATATATATATATATATATATATATATATATATATATATAGATAGATAGATAGATAGATAGATAGATAGATAGATAGATAGATAGATATTCGTTTTTGTGCTGGATATCGCAGGCAACAATCACGTCAGGATATTTTCTTTCAAAAGAATCCCCGAAGGAATATTTTTGTTTCGAAGAGAATATACTTCATGATGTCAGCTTTCAAAATTTAAGGTATGCTGTTAACTCTATCGAAAGAAACACATGAAATAATAACAAACCTCTCTACACTACTTGTTATTGTTATTGCTATTTCATTTTTTTCACATGATGAAGGTAACGATATTTAAAAGCAATCAGCAGCCGAATGCACACACACGATAATCACCACAGTATCAGCTTGAAGTGTCTGGTTGGGTACACGTTTCATATTCCTATTATTCTTTTATGTATTTTCAAGATAGTGGGTGATCTAAAAATACCTCTGACGCTGTGTGTAAGGTCACGTAAAAATGTAAATATCTTCTTAATGCGTGGGCTGGGACTGGTAGTGAGGTGATAAAGGGTACTACTTTGCAAAATTCAATTGTTTATATATATATATATATATATATATATATATACATTGTATTGGTTCAATAAAGCATGCAAAGACGTTCCTATGTATAATTTGACCGACATTTATACATAAGAAAACAAGTATGATGATAATTAATAATTAAGTACGGCACGAACATTTCTCCACCTTGAAAACTGTATATTTTAATTTTAAGGAATGTACAATCTCTGTTTAAGTCAGCAAGTTTGACCAAATACAATTTTCTCCTTTTTATGAATGATTTGTTCTTATTAGAACCAATGCTTAAAATGGTAAACCATCCAATAAATCGATACATCGAGATAAAAAAAACTGACGGACAAAAAGATTGAGAGAGAGGGAAAGACTGAGATATAGAGAGTAAGACTGGGCGACAGAGGGAGATACATAAATTAGAATGAGAGAGAAGTAAGATAAGAGAATATTGTTTTGATCAGAAAACGACTGCATGCACATTTTTTTATATAATAAAATTGTACTTGCGAGGTCTATACTTTTAACGTAGCTTTAACATTTGTATCTATCATATGGCTATGATGTCTGTATTGTGGTAGTGTATGGTAATGTATAGCATTGGATCATCATGCAGCATACATGTGGGATCAGGGCCCACCCGGTCATATTATTCTGACACGAGGCCGACCAGTCCTAACACTAACAGGGAGGCAGCTGCTAGTACCATTTTATAAGTTTGGTTATCACACATACGGCGTTCCAACGTGCGACCTCTCCATTCGAGACGGACGCTGTAACCAATTACAATTAGGCAACCTAAGCGGTCGATGAAAGTAAATGATGAAATAACAAAATTGCACGTAATTGAAACTAATGATAGTTTATTTGTTTTGTAAAACTCAATGTTTTATTTTCGAGCTATCAAGTGTTGTGGATGTCGTAGTTTTCCGTACTTACATTAATGGATTGGTGAAGGTCGGTCATCTTAAGTTTTCCGTACTTTCATTAATGGATTGGTGAAGATCGGTCATCTTAAGTTTTCCGTACTTACATTAATGGATTGGTGAAGGTCGGTCATCTTAAGTTTTCCGTACTTACATTAATGGATTGGTGAAGGTCGGTCATCTTAAGTTTTCCGTAATTACATTAATGGATTGGTGAAGGTCGGTCATCTTAAGTTTTCCGTACTTACATTAATGGATTGGTGAAGGTCGGTCATCTTAAGTTTTCGGTACCTACATTAATGGATTGGTGAAGGTCGGTCATCTTAAGTTTCCCTTACTTACATTAATGGATTGGTGAAGGTCGGTCATCTTAAGTTTTCCGTACTTACATTAATGGATTGGTGAAGGTCGGTCATCTTAAGTTTTCGGTATCTACATTAATGGATTGGTGAAGGTCGGTCATCTTAAGTTTTCCGTACTTACATTAATGGATTGGTGAAGGTCGGTCATCTAAAGTTTCCCGTACTTACATTAATGGATTGGTGAAGGTCGGTCATCTTAAGTTTTCGGTACTTACATTAATGGATTGGTGAAGGTCGGTCATCTTAAGTTTTCCGTAATTACATTAATGGGATGGTGAAGGGTGAAGGTCATCTAGCCTGATAGGATGATACCATTTTGTGTTGTTTTTAAATACAAGTAGAACAACCAGGAAATTCTCAAAAATTGTAGCAAGAAATGAAATTGAGTTTCCATAACGTTCAATTAACTATCTTCAAACAAAATTAAATGATTTATATTTAACGTGAATTACAGTCCATATAACAGTTTTATAGAAAAATAACTAATAATAGATTTTAAATTAATACTGTACATATCAGTACCTCGAAACGAACAATACAACTGGGTGAAAGAGCAATTATTTTGTTTTATTTCTTCAATGTAATTGCAAACAAGACTTTTGCAACCTTACAACAACACTGATATATGAGATAATACGAAAAATAACATGATTGTTGTCTGTGTGAGGATGTATGCAAGGAACATGTGTTAATATGTATGCTATCGGTTCTGTGTGTGATACCGCGAGGCATACTTTCCTAAATAAAAATTAATTTCGTTACGGAACGCAATCAAACTAGTTTCTATATTTCGTAGATATATTATCTTCTTCGTCCACGTCAAAAACCCAATTAAGCTATATTCTAAGGACTCTTTGGTCTTAAACCAAGTAACAGAAAAGAGCAAAATTCAGCAATTTCAACATAGCTTAGCAAATAAGGTTTTACAAAAATTACAATTTTAAAAGGAACTTAAAGTATTGTGACTGAAATCCCAATCAATCCCAAACGTTATAGTTACAGTCCAAATTTAAAGTATTCTATATTAATTCGACCATTCAATATTCTATGTCAGTAGCTGATTGTAGAACAACCTTGAGTATCAAAATGAAATAATTAAGATCGTCGCTGAAAAACTCACACTACTCCCCAAAAATGGCTTAGTTTAAAGTTCAATACGCACCTTGTGGTTGCAATTTTTAAAAACAAATGCATATCTCATACCATAACAGAACACAACGAAAACTGATTCCACAATGGCTGATATGAAGATGAGAAAAAACATTACGTTGACTAAAACCCTTTAATACAAACTTAAGAGACAATAAGAAGAATAGAATTTTAGTCATGATCCAACAAAAGTCGTAAACTAGGTCAGGTTTGGGTAGTTAAAATTTAATAAACTACACTGACACATATCACGCTTACCATAATTTATTCAAGGGAACAACCAATTTCTGAACTCAGATCCAAATAGATATGTTGCTTGCAAATGATCAAAATCTTTAAATATGGTCAGCAATAAACGATAAAAGTTAGCTATGTAATATGTTGTTTACAAAATATTTATTAAGATCTACGATCACGGACAATCCATACACACACAATATAAATATAAGTACCACCTCCTTTCATAAAGAAAAACAAAATATTATACAATATAATTCTTTTACTTTTAATCAGATAGAAATATTATTAAAACTGCATAGCAGCATGCTTCATAAATATAGAAAATAAGTGCAAAGGTGCCAAAGAAAACAATATAGTACATCTATACACGTGAGAAGGCAGCTGCAATCAGATTATCTTTAGCAGTGATGATCCTAACGTCAGTTTTGTAATACAGCCACACGAAACTCTAAATTGGCAATCTCTTATTTTTGTTGTTTCATTTTGATCATGAAAAGTAAGAGGGTTGTGATCACTGAATAATATAGTTAAAGAAGAAGCTGAACTAAATATACCCTTAATTTTGTTTTATAACTGTCTAACATAGAAATAAAACACACGATGATCCAAGCAATTATTTTATTATTGAATCAATATTCCATCAGCCCAAATATCGCCTGTATTAAAATAGATTTTAAAAGAGTGACTGAAATCTAAAGATGCTAAACGGCTGAATAATAATGCCTGGACTTTAATTTATCAAAAGCCTGATATTTTTCTAACAAAAGTAATGCTTGGATTTATTACTCAACACATTCGTCAGTGATTCATTATTTACAGAAAGACCTGAGAAGAAACTGCTGATAATATCTAGTCATACACCAAATTCGCATTACGTGCTTTGTGCTGATAAGCAATGGGAAATCAGAGTAAACCCTGGCCTTACTTTATACAGGTTAACCTGGCTGCACAAATAATAATAATAATAATAATAATAATAATAAGAAGAAGAAGAAGAAGAAGAAGAAGAAGAAGAAGAAGAAGAAGAAGAAGAAGAAGAAAAAGAAGAAGAAGAATGATAATGAGGACTTTGTATAGCGCCTAATCCTTAGAAGCTCTAAGCGCATTACAATATCTATAATGATATGACTAAACTACATAACAACAAAAAAACAAATACCATGAAATTGAAACACGTAAAAACATGCTGAAAACATTTAAGGTACACAACATTATGACGTCGCTAAGTATGTTCATGCAGTCGCGAAAGGTGAGTTTTAAGAGCAATCTTAAAAAGGAACACTGTCTTTGTGTCTAATTCCAATGGGCAATTCGTTCCACAACGACGGGACCTGGTATGCAAAAGAACTTGTCCTTATAACTTTGTTTAGTAATAATTTTACTAAACTACTTGAAACAAACCGACAAACTAAGTTCGAAAGAACAAGTAACAGGAAGAAAAGGATTTCATTTATATATTGTGTTTGTTTGTTTCATTATGATTGTTAACGTAGCTTTAACACTTCTTCAGTCATATTGCTACGATGTCTGCGGTGATCTCTAGCACTGGGCATCATGCCGCTGACATGTAGCGTGATGTCCCACCCAGGCACATTATCCTGACATCAGGCCGACCAGTCCTAATACTAACCTCTTAATGCTGAGCGTCAAGAGAGGCAGCCCTTAGCACATTTTTTGAAGGTCTTTGGTATGATTCGGACGGGGATCGAACCTCAACCTCTCGCTTTCGCGGCGGAACCTCTAACCACTAGGCCACCGGAACGGTTTTCATTTGTATATGTGTCATACTAATACATTTGTTGAACGTACCGTAAATATTATACTTCTCTGTTCAAGTAATTATTTAACACTATAGAAAAATTAAAAATCAATCATTTTAACTAGCTCAGTGTGACAGGAAAACTGTGTATTCTCAAAAATAGTTCCAAGGACAGATATTTCATTGGCAACACGATCTGTCATACTTTCCTCGCGGTAGTTTCACATTCAGTTTTATATCGGGGCCTGAAGTGAGCGAGTGCTCCAAAGCGCTCACCCTTCTGCTTTAAAATGGCGTTAATTCTTACAACAACAATAACAACAACAGTAAAATATCACGGTCTTTGTAGAGATGCTATAAATTTGTTGCTTTCATGCTATCAGCCACGTGGAAGAGATAAAAACTTTATTCACAGTATTGTGTGTCTTGTTAAGTTACAATAAATCACAGATGGAACGTTTCCCTTCATAGTGAAACAGTTATGAGTTGTATTAATTTGGTTCCCAATTTCATGGCCTGTATATATTACACAAACAAGAATGAAGAAGTGACTGTGTAATTTGGAAACAATTAGCTCATAAGTAAATATTTAAAACAAGTAATTTCCAAAACAATATAACCATTTTGAAAGTTCTAATACATTAAATCTTAATAAGGAGTGTTACAGGTGGGTGGAAACATGGCTATAATTTGGCAATGGAATTAAGATTCTGTGCAGCTTTTTGTATGCCAGAATTAGATGATAGATCACAGTTAACACATCCAGACCATAAGTCAGCTCCGCATTAGGCTATAAATATTTTCAAGCAATACTTTATCTGAAGTACTCTCTGGTCGTTGATAAGCTAATGCACTGTCTTAGATGCTTATCCGGGGGAAAGAAAACACCTCTTGTGTGGGGACACACCGAGCTATTAAATGTATTCTAAAAATATCTCCCCAATTTTATATCTGCTGAATGCGATCTGGAGATCGGGAGCGGTTCCACCAAGTTGGAAACAAACAAATGTAATTCCTGAAAGGATACGGCAAATAACGACTCGTAGAGACTAATATCCATTACTTAAAATCATCTGTACAATTATGAAGACAATGATGAATCGCAGACAGAATCATCGACCAAGTAAGTAAACATTTGCTAGCATAAAGCAAAGGGAGTTTCCCAACAAAAGGTCCCGTACAGATAATTTGTACGCTTGTAATTAAGCATAAAACTTGCATTCAATGCAAAATAGAAATATGACCGAAACCTAATCGCAGTTTTCCGAAATCCTCAAAAAAACTATTATCTGATATGAACAAAGGCACTAACTGCAAAATTAAACCACAATAAGTTTAAGTAGATCTCATACATAAATGGAAAACATATTTCTTAAATGGTCAGAAAGTGAAAACAGGAGTGGATAACCAATTTCAGACGTTTACAAGCTAGAAAATGGAACTCATCAGGACAGTGTACAGTGCCTATCTCTGTTTTACATCATGATTAACGACATGTAACAGTATGCGAACCAGTTAACCTACGACCACAGAATTCAGAAAGCTGGAAAAAATCCAAAGTGCTCTGATAGTTCAAAATAGAAATGTTGCTTACTTGAAATTGTTTAATTCGTACTTTGAGATTAACTGTATTGTTGTTGGGTCAGTTAATTCAATTCGGCTGAAATTTCATTTGATAAAAACTATTTATCACAGGAAATGAAAACCGCTCATCAAAAAAACATCCTTAGAAATGGAGACTTGAATTTATATTGAAATGTCAAATAAGTAAGGACCTTGTATTATTCCTATACAACAAAAGACGCTTGGCACATCACCACTACATGGGCCAATACATGCACATCCAAGCGTTCAACGTTAGATTCATGTTGAATGTCAACAAAAGTTTTTTTTTCCAAAACTATTTAATAATTAGGACTTGTGACTGTAATTCTGTGATTATTTCAGTTTTAATTTTTAATACTGTATTTGTTTCTACAATTTCAAACTGTGTCCAAGTTAAAGTTTTTTCTAAATTTTATCAAGCTTGTTTCATCTCCTTCTACTTTTAAAACTTATTTTAAGACCACATAGTCGTACCAGAGTGAAATGAGAAGCATACAAATATTATACAATGTTATTCGGTACATGAAGCAGCTATCACGGAAATATATCTTTGATCGAAAGTTTCTTTTTCTTTATCGTCTCTTTTGTTCATTGACTCTGGAGCAGCAATCTAAAATAATCATTAATTAGGAAAACTATCTGCCACATTGCAGGATTGTGTTCATTCTGTAACCTCATTGATATGCAGAGTACTTTCCATGCATTCCTATACATCCCCTCCTGCATCAAACAGCATGCCAGCAGGCTTAGAGCGGAGTCTCTGTACTCAAGATGTTTATAAAACACGACCCACAGCATGTTGTCCAAGGCGGCCATCTTCTGTGAAGTCTTGCCCTGCCGAAAGTAACACTGATACTCAAGGTAGTGCAAGAAAAACTTTGGATCAACGCAAGAGTACTGGGAAGGAAAGATGTCAGTTATGTGAGATTCTTTAGGTAGGATCATCTTCAAAATTAATGCTTTAGGCATGCAATAAATTTCTGATTGAAAAAAAGATACTGGGAAGGCAACATACTGTCTCACAAACTCGGCTGTTGAGAGATTGTTCTCCAATATTTTACAGAGAACTTCTTCTGGCGGAAGTTCGTAAGAATCAGTGACCAGGTATGTATAATTCTCTTGAATCTGATGAAGAACATTCTCTGCCATGATGAAATTGTCCTGCATCAAATAAAAAGTAGCCAGTTTCAGTCTTCCTGAGGTCACATCAGACGAGCAGCCCAACACGAGAAGCTCGTGAGCGATATGAAGTCTTTCCTGATCAATTACATCCTGTGCTAAACACTGGGATGCCAGATCTGATCCTATACTAGAGGAACAAAACTTCTTAAGTATTGTCTGTAGTGTTGTATGTGTGCTACACAGTTCCTTCACAAAACCAATTTTGTTCTCCAGATATTGGCAAGCAAAGTTCATACTACCAGTTTCTATTACACGGTTTAAAACAGCAATTGACAACCCCATAGATTTCACGCCATCTTTCGTCTGATTCAATGAATGGATGAGAGATGTCTGACACAGATGAGTCAGTCTCTGACCTATACCATCACATGACAGCCTGAGTAGAAATTTGCCCTCCTGTCTCAGAAGATCATGTAGAACAGCTAACAACTGTACTTGAATATGGCCATACACTTTGCCATGGAACATGTTCTCCCCTGGTAGAAAGTAATTTGGGCAGTAACCAATTTTAACCCATTGGCACAGTGTTCTCAAACACAGCTCAACACACAATAAAAGATTTTCGGGTTGCCACTGGGAAGAGAGTATGCCTTGTAACGCATAGAATACGCATGTCTTGCAGTGATAACTGCTCAACGCTTTTTCTCCACATATGGGTTGCACAAAATGTTTCTTGACCATTTTCAGCAAAACATAGCATTTATATTGAGTTGGGTTGAATTGCCAGACAAGAATTTTTTCCCCATATGAAATGGATATTCTCCACTCAAGATGATTCTCTGGACTGAGAGGATGACCGACTGGAACAAGTAGAGCTCCAGTCTTCCTAATAAGAGCTATATTTGCTTGAGATGGGTAGCTGTTGATACTGGTTCCCCACGGAGAGGCCTGGCAAGGCCAATATCTGACTCTCAACGCCTCCACAAGATCCACCGAAACGCTTCTCTCATAGATTTTTGTGTGGGCTGGACCATGGCGCTCCCAACCACTCGGGTAACAGAAATAACGACTGCATAAAACAGAACGACCGAATGAATCCAATGAGTGATATTCAAATTGCGCATTGAACAGTGGTGATGATGAATGTTTGTCCAACATTTGTAATTTCACATAACCTGGTGGAGTGCTCGAATCACTGACCATGATGTATTGAAATTCAGAAGTTTCCAAGGACGGGATACTCTGCAGTACGCCGAACTCTGGACGACAAACAAGGATATCAACGTCTGACTGTAGTCCTTGGGTGGTGGTAGCCTCAGCCTGACTCCCGAAGATATGACTAGGAATTTTAGTAAACATAGAAATAATCTCTTCTGTCTGAAGCATCGTGTTTATCCTCTTCCAGCGTATATCCTCCCTCAGTCCCACATTGTCCAGGATATTGAATAATCTAAGGGATACATCCCTATAATACAAGGGAATGTTTCCTTCCATTATTCGCTACGAGCATTTATATACCTGAATAATAATAATAATAATAATAATAATAGCGATAATAATAATAGCGACAACAATGAAAAGAATCATTCGTTTCGTATATTCAATCCTCTATATTATATGAGGATGAAAAGTTTTGAAAACGCTTTCCATACGTATTGCTATAAGCTTTGCAACGTCCCATTTTCAAACAAATTAAATCAAAATATCGGAAATTAATTTAACGTTGTTTGAAACAAAGTAGTTTTTTTTTACTTTGATGCGAGATATAGCTAAAATGTATCCTTCTGCAACATATCAAAGTATTAATATTTCAAATGTACTTTGTTTTCCACCGATGTGATTAGACATAATTTTAAACCTCTTTTCATCTTACCGGCATGAAAATAAAATGACTTGTTCAACCCATTTCCAACACCTGTAATAGCATTACGTCTCCCAACACTTGCAGCAAATCTTGTGTAAGATACGATGAGTGTTTTAAGAGTACAACGAAGTCTTTTATTGGGGACAGTACGTAAAAACAACCCGTTGCCGTTTCTGTTAATTTTCTCCATATAAGATATTGTTTTGATAATCAGATGAAAAGGATTTTTGTCCCTATTATAATATTGGACGAGTAGCTGTTTGGCAATTTCAACCCGAATATGATTTGAAAAAAATCCTTCAACGAATGCAATATACATTTTCAACAAACGTTAGAGAGCTTAAAATGTCCTTTCAGGTTATTGTCACAAACCGACGAATTAATGTTTGTGATCATATAAATATATTCCAATGTGTATCAAGCATCTTCATGAATTTCTTCCTTCACATCTACCATTTAGCAATCGTAGACAGCGGTCTACTAGAGAGTTAGTCATCATCAGTTATTCGCGAATATCCATAAAATGACCAAACATATCTAAATTGTGGAATATAACAAAGAAAAATATCCTTAACCTTTATCCAAGTTGGTCGTGGTATCGGTCGGAGAATATCCCCAGATCTTAAGAGTTTTTTCACAGTATCATTATTATTCCCCTTCTCTCACATTTCTTGGCAATTTGCATTTACATATGTTACGACGTACACATATCTGCAGGTGTCCGAAGCAGAAGATCGTTTATTAGACGGTTGTTTTTATCATGAATCAACATTCATTTTCTCAGGTTCAAAGAAACAAAAATATAATAATAAGATATTCAAATATATATTCTACTCTTCCCCTCGTGAATTGCGAGCTAACATAACAAGATATTTTTTTACTGACAATAAGAAGTGTGTCAGTAATTACTTCCTCTGTATCAAGATGAAGTACGTTGTTGAAAATAAAATGCAGTACACGAAACAACTGAATTCCATAGTCATATATCGATGACAAATTTATAAAATTGGCAGAAGGATGAGAGGGAGATGATATTTCAAATTATTGTTCCCAAGCTATATTTTATCATGTAAAGCTATATTTGCAACTTGTGTTGCGATTAACAGAATTCTTGTTGAAAGAAATGAAACTTAATAAATTCGATATAACAGGCACAACAAAACCTGTTAGTTCTATGTTCTAAACCTAAACGATACTGGATAATGTTACTGAAATATTACTAATTCCACGAGGGACGAAAACTGTCAAACAACTGATTAGTCAGCAATGCATAATTTAAATGAAGCATTGATAGGGAAGATTAGTTAAACTACTACTATACCTAACAATAGCTCAGTCGTGTGTGTGTGTGTGTGTGTGTGTGTGTGTGTGTGTGTGTGTGTGTGTGTGTGTGTGTGTGTGTGTTCATGTATTATATAGTGTAGACAGTTTTTCCACCATTTTACTGTACTAGGTCTTTTGTTGATATGACATCGTGTCACTTATTTATATCTCGCTTGTAGGTCAAAGTGTTTAAGCTCAGCGCAATATAATAATTGTTAACATAACAATTTGTTTCTATATATGTTTGATTGACTAAGCATATTTAAAGAATATTGATCATTATATACTAGATCGTTTGACCATATCAACCCTATCTTACCTTATTCCCTCTCGGTCAATATCCAAACACAGTTTTATGTATTCAATTGTCGGCTTGTAGATTTCATTCCTGAATAAGTGCTCACGTGATAATGTATATGAAGGTGGCAAGAAGTATGTATCCGTAACATTGACTTAAGACAGGTAAAATGAGAAACAGGAAGTATTTTGACTTGGGGTTTTAAGGAAGATAAGAAGAGAAAGAGAATGTAGTTTCATTGAATTTTCAAGACCAAGAAAGATTGTAATATATATATATATATATATATATATATATATATATATATGTGTGTGTGTGTGTGTGTGTGTGTGTGTGTGTGTGTGTGTGTGGGAAAGGTCAATGTAATGAATAAATATTAGCAATGCTCAAACGATAGCGATATACGTTCATATCAATACAAATCCTAAACTCTTGTTGTATATATATATATATATACATTATATTCAAGCAGTCAGTATGAAACCTATGTGTTACTCTAGACGGTATTCCTACATTGCACCAGCATGTCACGAACATACTCAAGGCTGCATATCTTGAGCTGATAAACAGTTGATGCCACTAAAACAGTTGTGTTCTCATTAATACTTTCAAGACTGCACTATTGTAATTCAATTCTGTTCCGTTCTTCTGAATATATACTCCAGAAACTTCAACAAGTTCCAAACACAGCTGATCAGCTCATCCTTAGAGTACCACGATCACAGCACACCTTCCCGCCGCTCTGTACCATAGTTGGCTATCCAGTCGATTCAGAAACAAACACAAAAGGTATTATCTATGTTATGTTTCACTGACGGACTCCAGTTGAACATACCTGTCTGGCCTCACCCATGTGTGCACACCAGCAAGATACTTACGCTCCTCTTCTGACAAGTGTATATTCATTATTCCCACTATGTATATAATTGTTTATTTATTGCTCATATGCGGAAAACTATGATTTCTCTTGAGCTTGGAGTAACTATTATCTTCCTCTTTTACATTAAGTTCATTAACAGGAGGAATATGAAACAGCAATGATTTAAACTATCATATTATGATTGTAAATACTTATCAGTAGTTTTGAGCAAGGATTACTTAATTTCATAATCATTCACCGCAGTTGTTTGGCAACACGATAAGGCGCTATATGATACATCCCTCGTCGTGGCATTACTTGTATCATGAAATCCATGTCATTATAAAGGTGTGCAAATTGAGGCATAAATTTAAATTAAATTCATTTTTTATAATAATTGCAATATTGACATTAGTTTACCTTTCATACTATTTAATACATATGTGAATGAAATGAGGTATTTACGGATATTTCATAGAAATAAAATTGTGTTACCAAATCACTAATCTAATGTCTTACTTTTTAGTGTCGAACTCTTACAAACTTCTTGATATTTTATTTACTCCAAGGTAGATATGACTCAGGCGGGACTTATATTTTTTAAAACAGATTTACAAACATGGCAAGTTGTAGCTGTTAACAACGATAATCTGCACGCTCGTAGCTTTTCTGTAAATGAAGCAAAATCCGTCATCAAAGGGTTTTAGCAGGACTGATGTGGAAATGTTTGATTCCAATTGCCTCAGGATAAAATTTGGTTAACATGTGGGATTTGATATTCAAATCCCATTAAAATATGATATAAATAAGTTTATATATGTCATGATACTAAAATCGGATGTCACCCCATATTTTTAACAAAACTAAAAATAACATGATTGTCATTTCCCCTGAAATTTCATTCTTATAAATAAATATTGAATGTCGCCTAAAATCCCTGTTTGACATGCAGACATGTCCCTGAAAACCTTTTATGAAAATTTAGATTTATTTTGCATAGCTAAGCGTCTTTACACATGTACAAAATTTGGTCGTAAATTGCTGTAACTATATATATATATATATGTATATATATATGTGTGTGTGTGTGTGTCTTTCCATTACTGGATAATGTAACTGAAATATTACTAATTTACAAATTCCACGTGACTTTCTCGCGATGTATGCAATCCTCCAACCCAACGTACACCCTGTGCACAGGGACGAAAACTGCAAAACAACTGATTAGTCAGCAATGCATAATTTAAATCAAGGCTTGGTAGGCAAGATTAGTTTCACTACTAATATACCGCACAATCTCTCATTCATATGTGTGTGTGTGTGTGTGTGTGTGTGTGTGTGTGTGTGTGTGTGTGTGTGGTTCATGTATTAGATAGTGTAGACGGGTTTTCCGCCATTTTAATGTACTACGCCTTTTGTTGATTTGTCATCGTGCCACTTATTGACACCTCGCTTGTAGGTCGAAATGATCACGTCAGCGAACTGGAATAATTGTTATCATAAAGATTTGTTTCCATATATGTTTTCTTGACTATTATATTTACAGAATGTTGGTCATTATCTACTAGATCGTTTGACCATATCAACCCTATCTTACCTTATTCCCTCTCGGTTAATATCCAAACACAGTGTTATGTAATTTGTTGTCGGCTTGTAGATTACATTTCTGAATTAGTGGTCACATGATAATGTATACGAAGGTGGCATTGAGTATGTATATGTAACAAGGACTGAAGGCAGAGAATAAGAGAAACATAAAGAAACTTGAACAAGTTCCAAACACAGCGGTTCGGATGATCTTTAGAATAGCACGTTCAGTGCACACCTTCCCGTTGCTCTGTAACCTAACTTGCTATCCATTCGATACAGAATCCAATTCCAAGCCCCGGAAAGGTAAAACTAGTCTACATTTCTTCAAGAATTAGCCATTTTGCAAAAAGATCATCTGCTGATTTAAAGAATCACATTTCTTGTTTACCTTTGTAACAGGCTGATCCGGGATGGGATTAGATTACGGCGATGACACTAAAAGAAATTTAGTGAATGAAATGTTTTTATAAGGTGATAGAAATGTGAACACAAAACTCGTACGTTTAAAATCCAAGAATGCATTTAACAGGATGGTGCTAATCGAATTTACTTAAAAGTAATAATGAAGAATCGACTTTTGTAACTTTGAATCAAACTTTAACATAATGATGCTCTTCGAGTTAAATAACTGATGTAAGAAAATGATACCGTTCCTAACTGTAACTAATCAGAATATTTAACTTAAAAGTAATCAACAAGAATTGGCCTATGAAACTTATGGTACTTATAATCAGATATGATCAATGGATGGATCTATAATCATGGATGCTCAAAGTTTAGGATTTAACCACAAAACCTAACAACGTACAACAAAGAGTCATACAAATATGGATCAAGAATGGTTAGTGTTTAAAACAAAACATTAAGAATGATTTATCTACAACCTAGGATCGTCAAAATATGGCATTTGTGCATAATAAGACCCGTTGGTTCCGAATCTTTGGGTCTATCACAGGTAGATTATCTACCTCCGAGCCATCGTTACCACCTACAAAAGTCCACCTGTTATACGAAAACCCATTGCTTCCTTCGACTTCTCATCCATTATTTGAACTCTACATACATAATGAGCTCTACAGCTGACGATTGCTCCCGGAAAGTGGACAACTATCTGAAGGTTTGTGTTGTTATGTGATCATACTATATGTTCCTTGGTTATGGTGAAATTCACGACCAGAGATCGTAAGGTAATCAGTTTTCTCACACTACCTTCCTCGTGCAGCTTTTGATGAACCAAACTCTATATTTTGAACTAACCATTATATCATTGAGCCACTCTCCGCGTTGACAAAACGCGAACACATTTTACTTCAGATATAATATATACTCATAACAATACACCCCCCAGTAAAATAAGATGCGGCACTTTTTGAAATTAATGTATGTAAAGAAAAGTGATTAAAAAAACTTACAATTTACTATACTAGATTTACATGTTCAAATGATCTTCTAATCACACTCTAATCCACAAATCGGTCCTTACAATGGCCGACTTGCTAATTTCCTAGATACGGAAACGATATGGCTGTAACGTCAATGCTCAATAATCAAACTCGAAGTCGCTACTTTCGCTTTGTTCAAATACGCCAGACGCTGATGATTCGTTTTAAGGACAAGGTCCCTTCCGAACAGGTAATTGTGAAATTTTTTATTCACCAAATCAGTGTCCAACACTCCTTTCGTTCACAGCATAGTTTAGTTACCTAGGCAGCAATTTCCTAACTGCATAAGCAATAGCTTATTTTATCCACTCTTGCTCCTTAAGAAGTACTGCTCCTAATCCAGTTTATAAATCATTAGTTGTCACTACACTCGATTTTCCCAGTTCTGGCAACTTTAAGATTAGTCTACAGATCAAGTTTTACATAAGAGTGTCAAACGCTCTTTCTTGACATGAAATCCAATTCACTCTATCGGGTTGTCATTTCCTAATTAAACATGTGAATGGCAAAACCTATAGCAGCGTAATTTCGCGTTAACTCCTAATCCACTCAAGAAACGATTGAAATGTTTTTCTTGTTTTGTGATCTAGTAGCATCCATAATTGTGTCAATATTATCCGGATTGGGTGGAGCTTTAACTGCGCGACCTGCATGGTCACATCATTCCAAGTTACAATATGTTATTGTAAATAGGTGGCCTAGCTGTGACGTTGGTTGTGGTGATTTGGTCGAACAGATAAATTAATAATGTAAAATATCTCAGCTCGGATGTATTATGTCATATTTTATCAACCCAGCATGGTCTCGTCTGCCCGCGAATGCATCTGGATATTTACATAACATTGCTATGATTTGTTGACGTTGTCCGTTATGTATCTCTGGGAAGACGTTGCTTTTTGTATTCCTTTTCTTCCGTACCCTATTAGGCACTCAACTGGAGTTTCTGTATCAGGGTCTAATTCTATATGGCCCTCTGTGACCACGACTGCGGTCATGAATGCATCTAACTCTTGTTCGAGGAAAAAGTAATAGCATGTTATAGTAATAACTGTTTTAGGAACCGTAAACATACTCAAGTTTTGTTTCCCTTTAAACGCCTACAATTTATGTTCGACCGCTGCCATAATATGTAACCGAGAATTTGACACAGTTGGAAGTCAAGAGCCTTAGACATTTCCAATCACTAATTAGTAAAGTGTCAGGAAAGTCGTCTTCATTTCGATCTTAGTGATGGTAACAGGATCAATCGTTTGGTTAAACAACATGGGGGGGGGGGGGGGTTCCAACCAAGTATTTAATCGTCTGTACCTAGGCGCACATGTCGCATAAAACAGCGATTTTTGACCTTAACCATTGGCGGTACCTCTATCTGTATCTCTCAATAAATGAATATTGTTACTTGTTAATGCCGTCTGGCTGTGAATGCGTTGCGTTCGTTCTTTGAGTTCTAAGAAGACCATGATATCACAAACTTGTTTCGTTTCTGTGAGTAGGTGATCAGGCTAGTTTGTGATTTGAACTGTCTGTAAAACACTGGAAAGGAGATACCGCTTAGGTGTAAATTATCAGTAAAGAGGCTTCTACACTTTCGAGATTTCCACTGTTGGCTCTTCTGCACGGCATCTGCAACTCTCGTCCGCTAGAAGGACTGTAACTCAAGTTTGGATGAGACTCCTCATTAAAGCATTTCAGATATGACTTGATGTAATCTTAAAAGCCTTGTTTCTGACCATCCTGAGATCAAGTCCCCTCTTCAACTTACCACAGAACGTCTTCGTTTGGTAGACTGTCTTCCGATATCCGGCTAATGTGGCAGAACCATCAAAACTGTCAAATCTGTCCTTTCACCATCAGAGTGTGAAGCCTTGAACTGCTTGCCGGAGTGAGAACCGCAGTGGCTGGGACATTGTCCTCGTCCGTTTGCTGTGAATGTAGCTTACAGTGAATGTATTGTAGCTTGAATGCGACGTTTGCAAAGATAAACGGATATTAATTGTTGGATATTACCCAATTTAACTTGTATTCATGACTCTGAAATGAATGGATAGATTTATGACTATTAGGATATACGAACTGTTATGTTCCCTTTTAGTAATAATGCTGTAATATAATAACATATGTACGCTTTTACGTACACGTCTGAAAAGGAGATAACAATGGTTACTGTTGAAAAAAGAACAACGTTATTAAAATGCTTGATGTATATAAATCATTTCTGCGACGTTTAATGCTTCTCGAGCACTTTCTGACAGCCGAATAAAGTTTGATGACCCGAATGAGGCTTGGTGAGAGAAAAGAGGAGCAAGAGTATTATGCGAACTCTATCATGTTACCAACGTTGACTTTGGAATCACCGGCAAGCAACGAGGATATGCAAGAATGCGTACAATAGAGTACGATCGCAAACTCGATTTCATCATGATAATTTGTCTTATCGGTTTAAACAGAACTACGGGGAATCGAGTCTTACTACAAAGCTCTAAAGGGTTATATATGGTCTTTGTACTTTTATAAAGTATGAAGACTGGTTGCGGTGTTACTAAGTACGAACGTTGTTACAACGTAAGAACAATTTTTGGGTTCTAACATTAAGAAGACTGGTTACGTTGTTACATAGTATGAAGACTGGTTGAGTTTTAACAAGGTATGAATTCTAATTGCATTGTTACAAAGAAAACAGATAGATTGGGTTTTAACAAAGTAAGATTGAATGAGTATTACAAAAGTAAGAAGACTGGCTGAGTTTCAAAAAAATAAGAAGACTGAATATGTTGTTATAAAGTAAGAAGACTGGTTGCGTTTTAGCAAAGTAAGAAGACTGGTAAAGGTTTTGTAATGTAAAACAATGGTTCAGTTTTAACAAAGTACGAAGACTGATAAAGTTTTAGTAAAGTAAAAAGACTGCGTTCTTACGACAAAAAAGGCTAGTTGCGTTTTGTTGCTCTGTTCCCATCATTAGCCATAAGACAAATTGTATGATCTTAATATTGCGACAAAAAGTTACATATGTGACATCTGTGATATTTAATTTATTTCCCTTATCTCAAAATAATTATATGACTTGTTATTAATAAATTTCCGTGTAATTAAAGTTATGTGCTATATATATATATATATATATATATATATATATATATATATATATATATATATATATATATATATATATATATATATATATATATATAATGCAATGTTGTAATATTTTTTATTTCCTGAGGATTTTTTAAAAATTCGTTCCATCATTCAGAAAACTGTAAATAAAGTGACTATATTATCTGATCATATTAGAAACATTATGAATACATTTCAGTCCTGACAATGAATGGTCAATACAATTAAATAATTGGCATGTGGTCTAGTAGTGGTCATTAATTTGTACACATATTAAATAATGACCCACTTGAAAGCGAATATGTCATACGCTTGATATTTGGACTAAGGTAATTAACATCCTTCAATAAATCTATTCTAATCATAGTTCACCCTTTACACTAATCATATGTGTTCAAAATTTGTATAAAATGGTCCGATCTTTCATTTTCAAGAGAAATGTCATAACACTAACTACCCGCCACCATATCAAATTCACTTGTATCTTGCGCGTTTCTAATTCATTTACTACTTCTAGCGACGTTTGAAGCAAACTAATAATTCCTGAGCACACGAAGAGCGAGGGTATATCAACGAAGTCTTAAGTGAACATACCTTCGACATATTGTCCTGATTGAATCATTTTAAACAACTGAACTGAGAAAACCCTGTCTCATTCTATGAAAGATTCAATAATGCGCTATAACAGACTATTTTATCTCAGTTAATATTAACACATTGTAAAATAGATGTTTAGTCAATTTTTCTGATCAGAATTTTAATCTTGTACATGGAAAGATAACTAAACGATCTGTAGCGTAGGTATCATTTCTTAAGGAAGATCTTCTATGACTTTGCATTTGCAAAATCAGCAACAGAATACATGCTTTCTGAATGCATTAGGAGGTGCTAGGACAAAATGAACGCGGACATAATGTCACGGACAAAATGGCACGGACAAAATGTCATGTGCACAAAATGTCAGTGGACATAATGGCACAGACAAAATAGCAGGGACAAAATGACATGTG